>DVQP01003318.1:0-11000 GCA_018231745.1 Danaus eresimus
CTGCGAAAGCCATCGGCCGCTGTGTCGGTGCACCCCGGATCTGTCAGCGACAGGGTACGAGTTCCTATGGATGATGTCATGTTATTAATGAAGCTGTCTGAGCCTGTGTCACAGCCTGTCGGGGTCAATCAATAACTCCGTAAATAATATAAGTTTTAGAAGAGAGGTCTTTACATCGCAGCTCTCACAGCTTACCATCACTGTCTGTATCCATATGAATCTCAGCGGAATGTTTACAAGTTGCTATCGTCACTTCGTACAGAATGTTTCCCGTTTTTAATACCTAAAGCTACACGTATCATATCATCGTATAGTAGTAACGTTGACGTTAAGTGTTTCATCCATCTAACAGTTTATTGTAATGACATCAAAACTTACACGTATTTTTAACAACATACTGCAGACGTTTCGGTTACTTTGCAGCGACAATGGCCACGGATAGACGAATTTAATTTAAGTTTTATGTGGATTTTATTAATCATGCACTATAACTTCTGTTTAGTTTCACAGTGTTCACTCATGGTAAGAAAACTAGTCAGCGATGTCAATTCACACTACGTACATACAAGGTTGACCTTAGCTTTAATTATCTGATTAATTAAACATGCGTGCCTTATTTTCCGGTCACTATACCAAGTTGGGCTGCCACTGTCCGACCATACTGTTCGTTTGCACACGGATGTCAATTCTAAGACGATTATAACGGTGACATCTTGCAAATTGTTTATCAGCTGTCACCAGCGTACAGTGCTGCCAAGTTTAAAATATATGATTCAAAGTTTTCTTGTTAATCAAAAATATTAGAAATAAAATTTTGGTAATTATTATTCGTTAAGTCTTAATATTTCGATATAGTAAAAAAAAGTACTAAGAAAAAATATTAACTGAATCTTATAAAATAATTCAGTTATTGTAAAAGTATTTAAATAACTATTTTAACATGTAGGTTATAAGGAACCCGCTCACACGTTGAACCTTTTAACCCCGAGTTAAATATAAAATAAGTCCTCGGTGAGACTTCTTATGCGCTAATTAATGCGTCTCGGTAACCTTAAAATGAGTTTATACCTAACTAAATACAGTCGGTTTTGTGTGCTAAGAATGACTAATGACAAATTTTAATTTGCCTATACATATTTGGCAATGATAACTAGTGATTGAACTAATACAGCTGCCAATACAATTTAAGTAAGCTTTTAAATAAACAATTTTTTTCGGAGTCAAAATGACTAATTTTTCTGACATAATTAAGGTATTGTGACATCGCGTGACAGACACATTTATAATTGCTAATTACCAAGTGGTTGAAAACTTAATCTGTAATATTTATTTATTTTTTGATTTTACACAAAAAACTAATGTTTTATATGAATCCGAATGTACAGTTAAAATTAATAGTTAAAGAAAATTCGGCGATTTAATAATTATTTGTACATTTTTTACGACTAAAGTTAAACACAAAATTACCTGCCGGCGCGGACTGGAGCGAAGTATGATCAAAGTTAAAAAAGTTTATAACATACGACACACTAGAATACGGTCCGTAACACAAACCATTTAGTCCTTAAGCTACGCTTTAAAACTAAAGCGGAAATGGGCAGGCCACGTAGCGAGGCTTACAGACGGGAGATGGACCGTAAACCTTCCCTATGGAAATGTCAACAACGGAAAAGAATTAGAGGAAGACCACACCACCAGAGAAAGACGACATAAAAAGAACTGCAGGTCCAAACTGGAGTCAAACCGCAAAAGGCCGTGAAAAATTTGCATCATTGCAGGAGGACTTCGTCCAATCTGGGGTTCATGCAGATTATATTGAATCTTTATGATATCAACTTACACTTAAACAATAGCCTAGACAACAAATACTTAATATTTTTGATATAAAACTAAATAACTAACATTATTATTAAGATAGAACTAACGCAAGAAACAGTTGATAACAGTGAAAAAGATTTGAACATAATAATATCATAATTTAATTGTAATGCATGAAATAAAGACTTTTTTAATTTATTTTATATATTATAAACAAAAAAAAGTATTTGATGTGAATCATATGATAGATTTCATAAAATTGATTAAAAAAAATTCATTATATTACAATATGTAAATTAATGTTGTCTGTATATAACATAAATCTTTATACCAAGCTTGCATCGTCACACAAGAAATGACGCGTTTCCCGTTTTGCATTCAATAATCTTAATACTGTAATGTTAAAATATTTATGATTAAGAAACTGTTAACTCTCAGTGTGGAGTGACTGATAACTTTGAGTAAGCAGATTTACAATCATTTTTGTTTACGGTATAAAATTAACAAACTTATTAAAATGTATTTCTGTTTGTCCTTCATTATTTTTATAGATAAATACATTGGAAGGGATATCCCCTGACAAAGGTGAGCTAACGTAACAGACAGATAAGTTTTAATGCCAAAAAATTTTAGATTTCAACTTCAAATTACAATCAAACATTTATCATACAATTATCATAAATTCAGTAATAACTAATGATATGTAATCATAAAAATATTATTATATATCTTTTATATATATCAGAAAATCAGACATTACCGCAACGGAGGCCACGGTCAAAGATATAACTCGTAATGAGAAAAAAATGATACCGTATAAGCAGATGACGTCATCTCGGAAGCACGTGGTTATTAACGTATATGAGCTAGAATTTAACTTACACTTATAAGTAATGGATGTCTGTATGCTTAGTCCAAGTTCCCATCGGTACATTTTGAGTGTTTAATTCGGCTTACTTAGTTAGGCTTACTGTTAGGTACGAAAATGTATGAATGGAAACTATATACGAGCTGTGTGTAGTTTAAAGCGAACCGGTGGTAGGGGAGTCACTGTCAAACGTACGAAGTCGTAGGCAGGGCTGGTGTTGTAAGATGTGACCAACTTATTAATACAATATCTAGGGATAATATATTATATCCTTGACGTTTGATTTAAGAAGTATATCGATTTACATATATATATATGTATGTATGTATGTATATATATATTACTAACCACATTCTGTTGCTTTTCTTTGTTCGGAGTACTCGGCAGCGATTTTTCTAAGTCTATGAGAAGGTGTAATAATACATTCTTTGAGTCCACTTTGTATCCTTATATATATATGATATGTATATGGTATATACTAATATCATATATATAGTATTAATATATATTTTAAAACTTACATAAGTCTCTCTTAAAAGCATTCCAAAAATCTGTGAACGAGGCTCGCATGAATTTCTTAGCAATCATTTTGTGCAAATAATAGTAGGAGACAGCAACGTCCCTAGGATCCCTGGCCACGTAGATAACTTTGGCAGTGTTGAGTAAGTTAGGGGGAAGCATCGACAGGGGCAGATGAGTTTTAATGAAGCGTGGTGACGGCGACATTTCTAAGGTTTTCCAGCTCGGAGTCTGAGACGCTTTCTTTAATCCTTGAAAAGAACCCAGATTCATAAAGTTCATTCTGATGAAAATGTGGCCCATTTCTGGTATGTGCGACGTGGTTCTGTAAATAAAATATGTTTTTGAATGTATGTTTAACTCAATGTTACTCACATTATTGTAAAAGTGAATTGATATTAAAAATTTTTGGTGTATGGAAAGTGAATAAATAATGATCTTGAAAGTGGTGACGACAAATTCAGTTTCCTGTCATTATTGTGTGATGGAGTAATTAAGATTTAGTTCATAAGAATATATATTGTATGATTTAGGTCGAAGAGGACAGCATTAAATGTAACGTACAACAAGCAACGTCTCCTTTTTACTGCACCCAAGTCCCGTCCTTACATGGCGACCCTGCCAGGATTACGTCACAATAGTGTATAATTCAATATAATATTTAATTAACTCACTCGAGCATCGGGAACCGTTCAAACAATGGCTTCGATTTGGCAGTTTTGTAATCTAAATCATTTTCTAGCAACCACACCATTTCTTGGGTCCATGTTGTTCCTAAAAGCATATTATATAAGGGGACAATGTAATTTTATATTCTTATCAAATGCAAGCTTTATGTGACACCGAAATATAAATATTTATTAGCGAAACACCTATTCAGTATTATCTAAATGTGACGACGTCGTCGTCATGCCGCTATACATATAAAAGCAATTCCCAATAAAAAAATTGTGACTGATATGAATTAATAGACATAAAATCATCATAAAAAAATACTGAGTCATTGAGACATAAATGTGACTCAGTTACTTACTTAAATTAATAACTCAATATGAATATAAAGAATCAATATTGAATATAAATTGTACTGGCACTTACAAAATGTTCACGTGCTAACTTCGAATCTAATCGTAGGTTCGATTATTTTATTTTTATATGATAAAATAAAAAATAATAAAACTGCACCCAATTAACCTGATCTTGGCACTGAGACAACCCATACATCGTCAGGTCGTACTTTGAAGTTGTATATAGCCTCCGCGTGCTTCCTGAAACTTCCCGGCATTACGTAACCTTTTGAGCCGCATTTTATGAAGGGTTTTGTGTAACCTGCAGTATCAAAATAAATAAAAAGTTACATATAAAAATCATAGATGAACACAAACTAAAATTACCTTAATTCTAGACTTGAGCCTTATAATAAATAAACATTCTCAGATGAATCACGGATGTAAATAAATTGACCAAAATATTGAATACTGTTGTGAGTCCTCCAAGCTTTATTATTTTATCTCCACAGCCGATAGAAAGGTTACTGATAAATCTCTCTTATCTAATAAAGTCGTGACGGCGGAAGGAATCCCTTATTATTTGTAACTTTTAGTTAATTCACATTATCAATACATGACTTAATGTTTATGGAGAAAGCAATAAAACAAATTACTGAAAACAAATTCTTGTGGTCTGGATATGAAATTTCATATAGAAGAGGCCCGGTTAAATGTTTGCCAATTAAATAATAATTAGAGATATTCCTTGACAAAATCTGTCTCTTAAAGCAGGTTAGTACAAAGATTTGAGATGACTGAATAATTTTATATTGAATCAACAAAGATGTCTTCCCTTCTATAAGTTACAGAGAATTAGTGTTCTTCAACGCTTATTCTATGTGTGTTGAATGTTGTGAGTTTTTGTATTTATTAAATAATTAATATCTCTGTTTTATGTGTCCTCACTCATATTATTATTAGATCGTTTCAAAGCCACATTTAAAAATTATTAGGTGAATTTATTGTTTGTAAATTAAATTTGTACGTAAAAGAGAAAACTATTTCCATTTGAGAGAGTTCGAATGATATCTGACTTATACTGATTATGTTGCTACGAACTGTCTTTACGTTAAATGTTTTGTGCAACAAAATTATGCTAGTGGTCGCCCAGCGCTCGAAATTCGACCATAAATGTAAAACAAAAGAATCAATTTGATCACAGAATATGTATGTGTAGAATACTTGCTTATTTATGTGTGTGAAAAGCATAGTAGTGCGTGTAATGTTATATTTATTAATTTAATGTACTTCATAAACATTTTTATTGAAAAATATTATCGTTCTGCACTTCTCTTACAAATAAACAATAAGTGTGCCAAATTTTATGTTCCTGTTCCTAGCAATTTTCGTCAAAGGAGGTCCAAAGGTTTTGCATCACGTATTAATATATAGACATGACAGTAAGTACAGTCATAAGTACCCGTGATCACGGTTACTTTGCAGCAACTGTGATCACGGGTAGTTGAGATGAAACACCGAAACGTCGGGAGTATGTAGTTTGAGATAATAGAAAATGCGGTAATTCGAAAATATTAGTTTTATTTAAATGCATACTCACGGAAGTCTTATATCTCTTCATTATTGATAATAGAATTTTAATATAATATGTATGACGATTTTCTGTGCCTTCTGTTTTTACGTGTGTGAGTCAGTTGGTTTAAATGTGGCCTTCATCCGTGCAACATGAATGAGGCATATGCCTGTTTTACTTTTATTGAGAAGTAAATGATACAGTAGTATATTGACATTTTAATTGTCTTTAGAGGGGATCTTGTTTGCAAATACGGGACATGTTTAATTTGAATGTTTTTAGCTACTAAGGAATATATGCTAATTCCGCAATATTGTCGATTAAAACCCTCATTCTCTTATTGCTTTCTTTCTATGAATTTTCTTTAATCAATTACTTCTTTCTATAAATCATGACGATTCTGGGATTAGATTTAATATTTTTGCTTTGAGCAGCTTTATAAAGACAAGGAAATTTTAAGTTGATTATTTAAATTTTGCTTCAGGTCTACAATAATGTGTGTGTATAGAAAGTGATTGAAGTTGTGTAGTGATTGTATCGTACTTTTATATTGTTTTTGTTATAAAAATATATTATATTATTATATAGTACACATTATTAGCGCTCTTCCTATTCTTTGGCTTTTCTCCAACTATGCCTAAATTACGCAATCATTCACAATTCATCATTGTCTACAGCCGACATTTGATTTATCATCACATTAAGAAATACAAATACTGCTCACGAGTTGTGTTCATATAGTTTCTTATAATAATCATTAAATACTATTATTTTTACTATTTATTAATACTATTACATTTATTATTGTACTCCGTTTAAATAAAAGTAATATATTTCGGATTTACTACGCCAATTTTATTACTTTAAAAAACGATATAATCCCGACGTTTTGGTTACTTTTCAGCGACTGAGTTACTTACTGTGTTTATTTGTTCGAACGGAAGGTAGTTCATAACATTAAATGATTTTTTTTGTTAGTGATATTATATTTTTCTATTTCTTTTATACGAGTTCATGCACAAAAAAAAAAATATAAATGTAAAATATACATATAACACATAAATAATATAAAAATCTATTGATGAAGACTGATATGAGATATTAAAATTTTTGTGTAGGAAAAATTAAAAGAAATATACTTAAGCATGAAACATGAAATTTTAAAAAATATTTAAATAATTATAATAAAGTAACATAAATAATAAAGAGATTCACAGAGTGTAATATATCATACGTTTCTGATAACAATAAGCCATGAGTTGTATTTCATGAATTGTAACCATGTGTCTCTTATCGACAGATTATGTAAAAGTTTTAATATTATCTAACACTGTCACGTGTGGTTTGAAATCGTAGACGTCAAATAATAAGAATAAATGACAGCCACTTTCATAGTAAATTAAAAAATAAGTCACTGGACATATCACAAAACATGGTTTTATGTAAAAAAAAACGATTTTTTTACGGATTGACCAAATTTTCCTATTCTTTTGTTTTTCTCAAGCTATTATTTTGTTCATTTAAAATCGTTATTATAGTAGAAGAAGTATACGTATCAATATTTTCGTTGTTATTTTAAAGTGTTATTTTGTTTTATTTCTTTGTCTTATTTCTTTGTCTATTGTGTAGCTGTGAATTGAACCGTGGAGTGGGGATAAGGAACAATATATATTTTTTTGTATCGAGATCAATAACGAAAAGATCTGCATGCATGAATCCCATGTAAAGTTAAGTTTATAAACATATTACAGCGTCTGGGAACACTTTCATTGGCCTTTTTAAGATGAAAATACGATAAGACGTCTTATAGACGCCCAAAAATGATTGTGTATAATCCATACGACGATATTGCAACATAACCCACTTCTACGTGTATTTTAGATATATTATCTAAATCCAAACAAAAAAAAAACTGAAAATTATGATAAAAAAACTCCTCCATTATTTTTCATTTATTAAATGAATATATATAATAAATTCTTTAAAAAATTTAAAGCGAGGAAGACAGTTCAATTATGAAATGTCGCCAACGAGATATCAATGGTCTTGTGATGAAAAATGTTTAATTTCCCAAAAAAAGAAGATAAACACTAGATTCATGGGTTTATAACAATAATCTACAAATATCTTTGAATGCAATAGTGTCTTTGCCTACATTAGGTTACGTTAGACGAAGACACCACATTCGTTTTTTCGTTATTTTTGAGTGTTAAATGTTTTATAAAAGAGATACAGGAAACAAAATTGTGGGTCTGTAATATGTATTTAATATACACGATAAAAGTCAAGGAACTCATTAAAGTTTAGAATAATACGTCACCATGAAATTGATAATAATTTGTTGTTGTCACGTCAAATTACAACTGATATTTTGGATCTTAAATTGTTTTTATTTAAATTTCATGAATGTGACCTATGCCAACTTATGTCCCAAAGCCTAAAAATTCACATAAAAAGGTTTTGTCTGTTCATACATGAAAGTCGCTAATCATCAAGAGAATAATGTGACAACGTTTTTCAAGCTTTTGAAAATAGGTGTTTTGGGAAATTTTGCCCTCATCTCTAAGGTAATTTTTTATTGCTTACAGATAAGTATAACCAAAATTCCAAAATTTATAAATGTCAAAAACATTATCAAAATCAATTTATTCTTATTGTACTTTGATGTACTAGAAACAAAGACATTGAACGTTTTGTGAAGATTGTCACTGACAGAATGATTAATACATTAATGAGCAAAATACATAGTACATAATAAATGTAAACAGTGAATAAAAATGAAAATTTACATTAATTTCATAATAAACTCTCCTGAGAGCTAAGTGTCCGAGCCATATTCAGAACAACAATCACTGAATCTCACCAGACAGCATATAAAATAAATATTTTGTAATTTTGACTGTCTTTTAAAGTCTGAAATTAGTTGCCCCAAGAATATTTCCTCGACATTATAGAAATTATAAGAAGTCTTTTGTAATTACTAAGACACCTGGACTTATAATAATAAAAATCATAGGACTAACGTTCAATTTCTTGGTAGAAATTGTCAGTCATGTTAAATAAAACTAATATATTTTGGATTTACTAAGCGATTTTTTATTACTTTAAAACAACATAATCCGGGCAGACAAGATGTGAGTGAGTGAGGACACTCACATCTCGTCTAGCCGTGGTCACGGTTGCTGAAATGTAACCGAAACGTCGGGATTAAGTAGTTTAAAGTAATAAAAAATCGCTATAATATAATACTTTTCTTTAAATGACTCTCGAAAATCTTAGACCTCATTATGTCAGTCATGTTGTCCTAATTTTATCAACATAGTGAATTATAGTTATCTTATATATTTGAATTAGGACATGAATTCAGTTATGACACGTTATCATAATATTATTTCATTTGTTTGTAGATATCCATTTATGGTACCGATATTAAATATAATCTCGTGACGTTTTTAATATATAAGATAAAATAAATACAAGCTTAAGAAAGTGCAAGTGTCCTCAGTATATTTACACTATTTTATTTGTAATAATATTACTTTTCCTTTTTTATTTATTTTATTTAGTTTATGGGTTTTCTCTTCCAAAGGACCCATTATACAAATAATAAAATATTGTATCCTGATTTTCTTACGTCGAAATATCAGTCAGAGCCACCTTTATTTCGAATAATTTCAATAAAGACGGGTCGATATTTGTGCGTAAAAAACAATAGCAATGCACCAAGTGTTATTGATAATATAATACTTAAAATAATCATAAGTCAATAATAATATTTGGTTGATAAGAATAATATATCATTATATAAAAGATCACGTGATAATAGTGGAAATTCCTAAATGTCTGATAATTTTAGATTAAATAGAAATAAAACGAAATATCGTTTTAAATATATTTTTGGGCCAACATTATGATGGAGAGTAGTTAACTTTGACAAATCTTAATTTTCATAATTTAATTTGGTTTAATCACCACTCGGTTTTGTATATCAGTGAGCTGTCATGACAATATCATTATCTGTGTTACAAAAACGACACATAGGAAAATAGTTTTAACAATGAATGAAAGAGATAGATCCCAAAAGGATCACCGTAGTTGTCTTCAATAGAAATAGACATTTTGGCATTAAAATTTACAAATTAATTTGGAAAGTGCCAGATTCTTAAGGAAAGAAGGGGCTAATATTTAGGAGTCGGCCTGGATAATTACTTCACTATCCACTCAAGTTATTCACATAGTAAAGTACAACTTCCTAAAACCTGAAAACCCCTTAATCAGCACTAACGGTAGAATGTCCTTTACAAATGAGATTACATTTTACAAGACTTGCTTACGTCAAGTCATGTCATATACACAAACGTGTGATTTCCACGCACTTCCCGCTGAGTCATCAAGAAACAACAAGTACTACTAAATAAATTTATGTGAATATCTACAGGTGCGAGTACATCAACAACTCCGTTCTTGATAGGAATTTCCAACTTCCTCAGACAGCTATGTACTTTAAGACGACCTTAGAGAGATTTTTCATACCCAACACCCCTAACTAAAGCGGCCAACTACTCCCATCACTGTACTCTTTGGTAGGCAAGAGAGGTCCTACACACGAGTTTATAGATCCTGACGACAAATTAACAATCAACAATAAAGATATAAATGCTCCTTTAATACATCAAACTTAAATACCTACAACGCCTACTTGGGGGAAAAGAACGACCAGTATTATGCACTAAGTTTCGGTGTTCTGCTGTCGGCTGAAGATATGTTCTTACAGTCCCCGATTTCACCTACTTTTCAACGACATTGTAAGCCTCCACATAGAGGCACCTTTGGGACTGGCGTACACCTCCGGACTCTTTGAGCATGTATTTTAAGAGTAAGTCCCACTTTGACCACCCATCCTTCCTGGTAACGCCATCGAAGGCAATAGAAACTACAGCAATATTAGAGTTATATTTAGCATAAGTTTAAAATTCATGTCTAATCAAATAAAAGAAGTGTCTAAAGAAGTAATTAAAAAATATTATTGCTTCTAGAGACTACCATATTAATATCCAGATCAGACTTTTATTGCCTTAATTCCAATATGCTATTGATTCCATTAAAACAATTTTCATTCATTAGTACACACGCCCTTAATACAATTTTTCTAAATGATAACAGTGTTAATTTATTGTAGGCTAATTGACTGCTAATAACGTTGCAAGATCAAATA
>DVQP01003319.1:0-10998 GCA_018231745.1 Danaus eresimus
ACAAAATAAAAATATATAACATGGTACAAATTTAATTAACAAGAGAACTTAATACCGAAAATGATAGCTGTCATGCACATGCAGTGTAATTAAGAGATCCTGTAATACTTACACAAACTTGACAAGCAAATTAGAAGCGAATTTAACAGTCTCCAGGCTTAACAGAGAGTTAATTGAAAATTGCTGTCACGAAGCACACCTGATACGAAATGTGCATCTTATTTACTATACATGACCCAAATAGTACACATACAGATTAACAATTTAATTGCTAACGTTTATACCACCCGTTGTATTACGTTCATAAAATATTCGAGTGAACATAATGTAATTCCTAATTCGTTTCCTCTGTTCATCCCTCTTTCAAACTACACAGATCAAATATTCTATCAAGCAGCCTACTTATGGTGAAGCTGTGTGGGGAAAGAATTAAACCGGCATTTGATTTCTCCCTCGATGTTTACACAACGCTGAAGAGTTTCGATTCTCCTCTATATCATGTTACATGTTTATTTATGTATGACCATACGTCTTATAACATTCATATGTACATTATTATATTGACATTGTATTATAAGACACAATATACAGACTTAGAGTGCGTACATTACACAATTATATGTCACAAACTATAGTGTTATAAAATATGTTCTGTACTTTTTAAAGAGAGAAATAATTATGTTTTAACTGCTATGCGTATGTTCCCGAGGAACGAGAAACTCTTAAGGAGATCTGCTGGCCGTACGAAGTATTCAACTAACTTAAGGAGAAAATTGAGGAAGAAATGTTATGAAGTTGCCGAAAAAAAGGATTATCTTTATATATATATGAAACTGGCAGCTTCGCATGTGGTTTTAATTCAAAGTGTTTTTTAATCAATACGGATTGAAATTGAATCATCAAATCAGCGTATCGAATACAATGGATATTTTTGCAAATTTCTATAAATCTTACTGTGAAATTTTACAATTTTTATGTTAAAATTAATCACACCAGCATATTTATAATAAAATATCGTACATAAGTAGTGCGGGCATCTCGTTAAATATAACTTTAAAATGCATTAAAACTGAACCAGGAAACGAAAATCTAAATGTGAAGCTTTAAAAACGTATCCCGAATAATAAAATGTTCCATAAGCAATTATCAAAGGGACTTAAAGTAACCGATGATATGAAAATAAAATATATCTGTTTATATAAAGTCAATGGTTTATTAAAAAAGTACTGCCATATTGATTTATGGTCCGTGTAAATTTAGGTAGGACCATTAAAAGTAAATCAAAGTGCGTTGTAAATCGCCAAAGCACGAGAACAACCAGCCCAGCCTGACCCCGAATGTTGCATCGCTGAAAGCTTTCCGGTATGACCATCCCAGCTTTAAGGGTTCCGAGGGACCAACATGGAGTGGCCGGTGAACTCCAATAGCCGTCACTTGGTTTCACACAGTACTAGAGAAGTCAATGATTGGTGTATGCCGATAAAAAACGGTCAAGCGTTATGCTTAATAGCACTAAAAGTTATATTATTGAGTTACTAGTTTTGAACAGAGTTCAGCGCATTTTTAAAGTTGACTATTCATTTCAATATACTATATTTGCTCTCCTTTAAAAATATAGTTTATTGGAGATTCCAGTTCCTATAGTTTGTAATCGACACAGTTTACGGTTTAAATGATTTAGACCAAAATAACCAAATTGCTTATAATCAAGTATAATTAAGTAAGGATCGTTTGGCTTGAGGTATCATTTCATACAATTGATGACCGGGTTTGGGTTTGATTTAGTGACATTAAATTATTATAAGACGATGTATTTTCCCTGCAGATAAAAAATCGAATATAACATATTAGATTACTCTCACTGTTATGGTGACCTTAATAATTATAATTCTTTAGGAAAAATCTAAGATTTTCTTGAATACACGTTTAAATAAAAACATTTATTAAATGAATCAGGGTAAAATCGCTTTAAAAAATATAAAAAAAAACATAGTTTCATTTGAAGTTTCTAAAGACTAAAGACATTATCCATACAAGCTTTACTTATTATTCTGCAAGGTCTATAAATTTTGTGATATTATATTATTAATTAAATTTAATTCTTGAATACATTCGTACTTATGTAATAATAGTTGTAATTTTGTCTAATATTTTGAATGCATCCTTTTTATCTCATTTAGCCACCCGTCTTATCGAGCATCGCATTTGAATTAAATTGAACCGCTGAATAATGGCGAGGTATTTGCTCGTTAATGTTTTATTCTGTTCATTTATTTTAAGAAAATATATTTGTAATATTATTCTTATATATATTTTATGTTTCACAACTAATGAAATAGTCATTAGTTTTATTCCTTTGTTAATTAAATTTACAATACATATACTTATATTTTATATAAGCTCTTTGAACAAAACCATGTTCTTTTGTAATTCTATAAATAATCCGTATAATAACTAGGTAAATTATAGCAAGCTAGAATTTCGATGGTTCATTAGAGAGATGCTAATTGGGCTGTAGCTTAAATTTTAAACCCTCCAGTAATAGGGTCTTGGTAAAATTCGTTAAATCTCAGTTAAAAATATTCCATTTCTCTCGTCCGATATGAAGTGTTGTTATGTTTTGCTATCAGTTCTGTGTGTATACGAGCCGTACAATATTCAATTTTATTATAAACTTGGTTATGTAAATTCATATTAATATCAATTTCAATAATCCTTATTGATAAACACCATTTATTATTACAATACTGTTTACGTAGAAATATAATACGGGACTTACTGCGTACAAGTGATGGCTGGCACACTACCATCGAAACTCGAATCGAAATCATCTAAAGTTGTGGTAAGTATACTGTTTTGTATTCATAGATATAGTTGCAAATATTGACAAACATATCGCTTGAAATGGGATTGATTTAAGAATATCTTTATCAAATTAATTATTGATATTTTATTCCGTGATCGGAAAAATTAATAAAAATTAAATATAATTATCGGGAATAATTAGATGATGATTATATATTAATATAAATAGTAGGGTTTAGAAAACTTTGGTTTCCTCTTATTCTATAGTATTGATAGTTCCTTAACAATAATAATCCATTGTGTGCGTATGATTTACGTTTTTGCGTCGTTGCCGATATCTCGGCTTGTGTGATATGTTTTATTTAGTCATGTACCAACGTTTCAAAATCGTTTTATATTTAGACCAATAATAATGGCCCTGTTATTGCTGTCTGTTTGTTCAAAATAACAAGCATCTGAAATTATAACAAAATATTCCTTACGTTCTTAACATTTGTACATTCATATTTGAAATCCTATGCAATAACGAAGAAATAGTCCAATGTCCGATGTCCTATAGTCCGATGTGTAGAACAAAAAATTGATAATTTTGTTCTATTACTAAACGATGTTCGATAAAAATCGTTAAAAGTATTGTAATGATATTTTTTATTTATAAGATAAAATACCTTACCTTTATATTTATCTTTATCAACGAAACAATACTAAGATGTAAAGTATGTACCTAAATTTCAAACTACAATGAAACTGTCACGAGATGGCGCTGTCTTCAATATTTCATTAAGTTCGCTGTTTGAGAACATCAAGTAGGAAATAGAGGCTGTATTGTTTCCACCCACAGGGACTTTAAGATATAAAACGAGTAAATAAGTCAGTGGGAATAGAAACCGCGGCTAATAAGCATTCTCGTTCCAGAACAAGATAAACATAATAATAATTTGTTCGTACACATAATGTACATACATAAAAAATCCATGAAGCATTTTTAAATAACCTGTATAAATTCAAGAGCATGAAGAAATCACAAACGCCTACGAAAATCACATATAATCCGTCCAGAACGGAATTTTACACGCGAGGGTTGTTTTGAGAGAATGCGATTTTTTATTCGTGTGAAAAGAGATTTGTGAGGATCTGGGAAATAAATAATTCAATTTGTGAAAAACTATTCTCTTGTAGGTTAAGAACATTTGTGATTGTTTAACATTCACCTGACGTGAAAAGTAACGGTCAAGAGAAATAGCCGCTAAGTCTTTAGTATTCCAAAAAAAGACATAATTGTTTTAATTTTATTTTTATCTTATGGTACAGAGATAGTGTGAATTTGAACACAATTAAAACTGCAACATTGTGCAACTTATGTTATACTCTTTAAATAAAGGTGTCATAAATGTAATAGTAAATTAATTTAATTTTGTCATACATGACGGACCTCTTAAAACTCACACAATGACTCAGTTCTTGATGTCTTGATGGAAGTCGATATTTCTTCTTTACATGTACATCCGCGTCATATTACCATTTTCTATTGTAAACGTTTCACATTTCTTCGCAACAAAAACGACCGTAAACAATCTGTGACTCATTCTTATGACCTAAACTGAAATGGCTAGACTATTATTGCTTGTGAGTCTAATTTTATTATTAGCTGTAAATTATCTTTTGTTGGTCCAAAAATTAAAACATGATAAATACCATAAACCAAAAAAATATCCCACGAAAACAGTTAATTCAGAGGTTTGAAGAGACAAAAGGATAACGAAAATTATAGATATCTCTGTTACAAGTGAAGTGAAATTAATTTAAGTAGATTTGAAACTATCAATAACGCTTATGACTAGTCTGGGTTGTAGTATAATATCATTAGTATGGGTCTTCTATCGCTGCATCTTATATCTTGGAGTGCAATCACACTGTTAGCCATATTCGTTAATCGTCACGTATGGAAAGTTTATCAGAGCCTCGTATTTAGGTCGGATATCAGAAGGCTAAATTAGGATAAAGTTAATTATTGCACCTAGAATTATACACGAATATTGTCCACGTTTCTAACCATTTCTATTTCTCCTTAATGTGTGTTTAATATATAACTACTTGTGTTTATGTTACTTTTCGTTTGAATTCAACTTATTACTAAATGGTACACAGACGCGGAATCTTATTATGTTTACTATATGTCTATATTAATGCGTTGATTTATTGTTACATGGAAAAATAATTAGACTGAATTATCTTTAAAATGATTTGTAATATTCCTGTTATAAATATTTAATAATATAACTTAAAAGGCACGCTCTATTGTAGGTTAAATCTACGTTATCGAATGACGTTTGACTCTTGCGCAAGTCGGATAGCGGCCAGTGAATCAGACAGCGCCCACGTACTGCACCTGGGTCTCAGTCAATTGTATTATATTATTATAAACAAAAATACTATACACAAGGCATCTGTTAAAATCATCGTTTGTAGGACTGAGATAAATTTTTTTTCAAATAATTTTAACATCATCACATAATTCTTGGGAATATTTTTATTTTTTGTTTTACCGGGTTCAGTGAATTGTGAAAAAGATAATATTTGTACACAATTAAAGAATAATATTGAATATTAACTGTCTCAAAATAAGAATGTTGGTTCATTAGAATGTGAAATTTATTCACAATATAAATTTTTAGTAATCTAGAGCAAGTTGGTTTTATGTAGTTTTAGTTTAATATCAAGAGGAAGTAAATAACAAATTAAGCCTGTTGTATATGGAATAAAAGGAAATACTAAATCGGACTCTTCTTTAAAAAGTTATCTTTTATTACATTCTATTCAGTTTAATATATATTGATTAACGATAAATGATCCCCAATTATGAAATTATTAATGACGGTATAATGTGATTGGAGAAAATTACTTTTACAATCAACGACATATAAATTAAACAAGAGATAAAGACAGTTTTATAAAGATATTGTTTACTTTTCGTGAGTTATAATGTTTAAAAATAAAATATTTATTTATGATTCGCTATTAACGGTTATAAAAAATAGATTAGTTGATATTTATTTTACATAATAATCAAATATTAAGTCCAGATTTATACAGTAATGACTGTTAGTTAAATTTTCAGTGCGAAAGCTGAAATTCCTATTATTTTCCAGTATTTAACCTCAAACATGGCCAGAAAATTTCATTTTTATTTACCCTTTGGCCGAATCCATGTAAATAGGGTTTGAATCTCTGTTGAATAAATATTATGTCTTCTAATAGTTTGTGGGGTTCGTTATATTTTAAGATTTTTAGCAAGAATTCAATGTTTGAGGGTATATTTTATATATTGGTGAAAATTCTGTTCTGGAAGCTTCTAATGTAATAAGTTTTGTATGTTTTTAATATATCGATAGCGATCCGTCGATAAGTTTGTTTTAATAACCGTGATGTTAATTTTTTGTGCACTTTGTTTTCATTAGTTATGAATGGCGCCTTTTTTCATTAAAACCTAAAAGTTCTTAACTATAATTTCACATGTTGGCAGATGAAGATGAAGTCGTAGCTAGTGAACACTAACTCAGTAAGAGCTGACACTGTCGCCTTGATAAGATCCAAATTTAATTGGAAGGAAATAGAAGCGGAGGAAAACTGTTTAAATTTGTAGGTACGTATGACGAAGGAGGAAGCGTATCACTTATTCCGGATACAAGGAAGGTTTAAAGCGAAAGGTTAAAGACTCGACGTGTGTTCTGGTTGACCTAAAACAAAAAGGAATCAACCAATAAAAATTTTGTTATTCCTGTGAAAATTCTTTAGTGTGCTCTCTCCGTACCTTACTATATGAAGGCTGAGCAGAGAGTTTCGCGCTATATATAATCAACACAAACGAGGCAAGCCTTTTTTAATGCCGTTTTGCATTGATGCCTTGGAAAAAGGCTCTATTTTAGATCATTGTCTGGCTCTGTTGTCAGCTGAAGATACAAGCAATTGAACATACGATCAACCACATCTAACACCGACATATATTTTTTTACTAGCTGGAACAGACTTTCGCGATTCTGGTAGATATACCGCGCTATTTACAGTCCGATTACATATTGGTCCGATTGTGCATCGATCTGATATTGTAGAAATACCCAATCCTGATAGCACGAAAGTTCATAAAGGAGCAGTTGTACTGAAGATTACCAAAGTAGAGCTACATCATAATTCTACTGACATGTTGAAATAAACTTGCCGTCTTCCCATTATTGCTTTGTTATCAGTAAATAAACTCTTTTATCCATATCTGGATCCACCAAAGAGTAGACAATTTGTGGTCTTCAAGACGATGGACCCACTGATAGCAGATGTCTTTGTTGATATCATACGCACACACTCCGGTGCTCTAAACAAAATTGTACTCAAGAGAGTAACCTGGATATGTAAGATGCGCTACCTCTCTAAGACACAGTGTCTACGTCTGCTTCAAAAAATCCATCCATTTATCGTGGGAGTTAAAATATTTCTTTTAATATTAGCCCGGTTATTGTTGTAAATCGCTATATACACAGTTGTATTACAGTCATGGACTAGAGCTCAGTTACTGTAAGTTCTAATATAGTTTTAAAATATTTAGAATTTAATACAAAATTTTTAATGGCACATTTCGAGTGGTATCAGAATATTAAAACTGAGTCTAGTCAAATCGATCCGGTGTTATTGAGTTATGGACGGATGGACACCAGAATTATTAATGCAGTTAGCGTTTTTTGCTATCCGACACTGTCTCAATTGTTCTCAATATTTAAAACGTCTTGGATATAAAATTTGAAACACAAATTGACACTGTGAAGACTTTTATATGAGCGTATGGATTTTTTTAAATATATTAACTTTATCACAGATATTTCTGATTATTATTTTTTGTTGTATAGAATACTATTTCTGTATTAACACTATTACTACTTTAGTGACATCGATGTCAATCAAAAGATAATCTTTGGTTCCTTAATTAATTACTGACAATATCTAATTCAAAAAACAATCTAATTAAGTGAAATCAAAGCAATTTATAAAACTTAATTAATAGATGAAGTTATAATTGACATTAAATATAGTTGATCATGCACTGCTAACCTATTCTTGGATGAATAAGCCCTGAAGATGGAAGATAAGGCTAACGCAGATATTTTTAGGAACAGAATGTTGTTGCCATATGAATATTAATAGGGTTTAATATAATAGAATTGTTTTTGTCATAGTAAGATCATAATTATTGATAGTATGAAATAAAATTTTTCGAAAAAAAAATACTTGCTAATATAAACGAAAATTAATAATACAGCAAGGTTCTATATCCACCTTCCATGTGTGTATCTGATGATTGTAACGTGCAGACAGACAGGTTAATCGGACCCTTTGAAATCTCAGATCTAAATTAATTCAGAGACACCCACAGCGTTTCGCTTCCAATATTTCAACAAGATTAGATAATATTTTATTACAGCTTATTCAAATATATTAACATACGTTTATACAGTTCAGGGTTTTAATAAATTCACGTAGAAGCTGTATTTTATTTAGCTACAATACGGTAAAGATACAAAGCTATATGTAACTACATAATTTCTCATAAAATCCCATAAAGTGGACTAATTATAATATAATTAATAAGCAAAAAAATATTTTGAGGGCAGTAAGCCCTTGAATCTTTGACTTCACATGAGATTGATCTTTACCAGTACTTTTAGTTAATATCTGAATGAATGATATCGATAAAATAAAAATAAATAAACTAAAGAAACTTTACACCTATAGATTTTTATAATTATAAAGTATATAATCAAATAATATAAAGTTATTAAGTGTAATTAAAGTTTTTCATTAAAAATAAACATTGTATAAGGTGGAGTCGCGTGATTCTACTGTAGCGACAATTAAATGAAATTGCTCTCAGACTTAAATTTACATATTTTGGTGGCCGGAGCTCGCTCGCTGAAAATATTAAAGTTGAAGACGCTTAATGAAATACATTGAACAACTAAAGTTGTTATTCGCTGTATTATGAAAACAAATGCTCTCATTTCAAATGAAAGGGACGTTGAAGTTTGCTTTTTAGGTAACTATGACCATTTTATGTTTGAAACTGTTCCATCATAAATTATAATTGGACATTTCGTTTATATTTCTTAATTTATATTTTTTGGACTTGATTCAATTGAGTTGCAAAATTTTATATTTGTCTTGAATCAATTTATATATATTTTTTTATAATTAACAAACATTCATAATAAATGAATTATTTAATGTATTATACGACTAATTAACGACTAAATTTAATCTTATAATGACATTAAAATGACATTGAACATTGTATTTTATATATATAAACTATAAGATTCAAATAATGAAATATTTTAATCCCAACATATCATATATTGCAACGCTGTAGAATATAAAATACGTGATAGTAATAAATAAACTAGGATTTTCGTATACACAACGCCATTTAATGAAAAATATTAACATCGGATGTTTCGTCTACCAGTTGTCACAATTGATGTCAAAATAACTAAATGTTTGGGTAAAACACATTTTCATTTATATGTGTATTCAAGAAAACCTTAGACTACTTATGTAATATTACTCGAAAGCAAGAACAGATTGACCAGGTGTGGTTTTTCAATGTGTAAGCGACAGTTAAGTAACAAACTATAAGCAATATTAAAATTATAACCGAATTTCTAGTAGAGAGGGGTAAGGTTACATTAAGGAGACATCTGCGACAAACCGATTGATATGGGCTAGTGTCACGGCATTTGATGACAACACAAAAACTTAGAACTTAAATGCAATTTTAAAATAAATGCGACGTTATAAAAATAATAATAGCTCTAGTATACCAAAATATGAATATAAAATAAAATATACACATTTGTGTACGTTAATTATAGGATCTATATAAATATAAATAAAATATGATTTTATAATAAATATATCAATATAATATAACGTAATAACGTTCGCGTTATTAGAAGAATATAAAATTGTATTCTGCCAAAAAAACAGCTCAATATCAAGCATTGCGTGGTCTCGGAAACGACATTAAAAGTTAAATAGTTAATTTTGGGTCAAAACGCTATTCGCTTGGAAATTGATGTGAAAATGGGTTTTCTTTGAAAAGTTTTAAGTTATTTGGAACGTCAGCGCGCCCTTGCGTCCTGGGGTGGAGTAAGGTTCCGTTATTTGTATGTGAGTTTTAACATAAACAAAGTAGAAGATAACGAGGCGAGAGAAACGTTAACAAAAATGTACATTAAGATTATATAAAGGTAACACTATATACAGCTGGTTGGGGGTTGGTATGGAGCAGGAGTTTATACATAATATGATATATGTACAATCGCTTATTGAAAGTACTAGCAGTTATATTGCAACAACTATTTGATTTGTATATACTTGTTTGAAAATGTATAATTTTGATACGAATGAGTAGTAACTGAAACGCATTAGCCGTAACTGTTAAGATATTAAGACATATAAATGAATTTCTTTTATTGCGATGGTGGCACGAACGTGGCCTTACTGTAAACAGATGAGGTTTTAAACAATAAAAACGAAATTACGCATTCAAAATGAAAGCCTCAAAGCTCTGGTGCTTAATGGAGAGCTTTCACGGGATTTGGTTAAAAATATTCGGACCGAACCTCTGTCGAAGTGTGCGGGTCATTAATGTTATTAATAATAATGAATAATTTATATAGATATAAAAATGAACATTCATTTAATTTGTGGCAAAGAAAATAACATCAACTCATTATTAATTTTCAATATCTTTTAATCTATAGCTATCCGAAACCTTTCAGAAACTTAAAAGTTGAACAACCCAATGAATGTGTGACCATCAGACGCTATCAAATATAGAAAACTATATAATTATCGTTTAGTTTACAATAAATAAAGAATACTTATATACAAAGTGATTAATTTTGTTCAAAAATTTAATCGGAATTTCTTAAAACTAATATTACTTTAGTTATAATTTAATGCAATTGAATGATATGTAAGGAGTAATTAATTTGTACATTATTGAAGAGAAAAAACGTAACGTATCTGGCGTTTGAGTTGTTTGTATGTTTAATATATATATATGTAGATGATTATTCACTTGCAGCCCGATAGTGCACCCGGGGCGATACTTCTCATTTTATTTATCACAAGCGTACTACAATC
>DVQP01003320.1:0-10996 GCA_018231745.1 Danaus eresimus
TTATATAATACTACATCTTCTCATTGTGTATATAAAAAAACACTGAAAACTAAATAAATTTATTCTAAAATTATTATTTGTCACATAATATATGAATGATTAAAATTTTGTGATCTATACAAAAATCACTATTTTACTTCAGCATTAATTTTAATCAACGAGTTAAATTAATTATTATCTTGCTTTTATAAGCTCCAGTTGTATGTATGCACGTAAAGGAATCCGATACTCTCACCAACTTCAAGAAGTGTGCTAAATTTAAAACAAAACACTTATCAAAGACCAATGGACATTAATATAATTTGACTATAGTTTCCACGATACAAAAAGAACCTATTATGAACCAGAATGACGAACGAAAATGATTACATTGGTCAACAAATTTGTAATATTTTTTTATAACATGAAAATCTATATCAAATTTTAAATATACTAGTACCACCACACAATAATAAATCAATGATAAAATGTACACATCAGTTTTTCGTGTGATATCAAAACATATATTCTCGTTAAAAGTACAATAATCAGCCACACCTATAGAATTATTTCCTAATATCTAATAGATACTTATAATTTTCTTGAGTATTTGGCTTCGGGCAGGTCCGCTTTAAGTCTCCAACAAGTCTGTTCGCATTCCTGGACTTCAAATGACATCACATTTATTAGATTTTTGTCATTTTCCGTTTTATGATTACCTAGAAAATTTTAAACAACATTCGCAAAAAAAATCCTGATCATTAATTTTTTCTTCAAAGCTCTTATCCTGCATCAATCGCCGTATCTGTGGACCTACAAATATTATTTCTTTGATTTGGTAGTAACATATTTTGTTTGAGTCAAACAAAAATAACAATCACTTATGAGTCTTTGGTTCCGTCCAAATTATTAGTATAATAAATGGCAAATGTCTTGATTTGGCTTAGTCCAACCTAAAAGCAGCCTCACACGCGTTGTACAACATTTATGTGGAACCCAGGATTTGTCTTAACAGCACTGTTCAATTAGTGATATGAAAATTCGACACACATGTAAAAGTTAATTCTTCACACATAACCAACAATTCCCTGGTTGCTCAAAGACTTGTATGGCATCTTTCCGATCTAGGTAACGTAAATAAAAAAGAATTTAGCAAATCCAATAGTTATACAGTCGACTAAATGCGAGACGTTTATGAGGTCAGAAAGAAAATGTTGCTGTCAAGACCACTGGATGTGATCGAAGCAAAACTTATATTTTAATGAGGGTACAGCGACATCAACAAAAATCATAACAAAGTTCATGTGACAGAAACAGTGTTTACTAGTGTTATTAAGTTACATGGCTCTGCCAACGAGAAGAAAAGAAATATATATACTGTATGGCTGTATTTGTTGAAATTCAGTTTGCAAGATATAAGTCCACCTGGCCAAGTGAATTTCAAGTGTTAAATAAATTCTGAGCTCTTTTAAGAATCCCATTGATCGGCCATTTTGATGTTGCCATTTTACAAGCTCTTTTAAACATTTTTCAAAGTAAAGGATTGTATAAAAATTTTATACAATTGATGATTGATCCACTTCAGTTAAGTTTAAATAATAAAATAATATTTATAATTTTTTTTAAGGACTGTATAGTTTCTTTTTCTTCTTTTTTTACCCCAGGAATTGGCCAATTAACCATTCTTCATATTTTGATCGTAACAACATTGCATTAGTACTAATGTAATTTATTCAATACTTATAAATTGAAAACGTTTAAGGTAAGGTAAAAACAAATACTCGAAAGATATTTGTTTTTCTTAATGTAATTCATATAAGAACGTCAGCTAATAAATTACACATATATGAATAATTTATTAACAAACTAGAGAACACAACTGGATTATTTAATTTGTTTAAATTAACAAAAAAGTAATAAACCAATCGTCAGGTAGAAAACTTTTTACTGTTTATTAACATTCCGTAAGTCCTTACAGCAAGGGCTTAAAAAAGAAAAGGGGAAAATAAAACAATAATGACAGTAAGTTATGTATCTTAATAGACTTCTATCTTAATGTAACATATAAATGAAATAAACAAGTCTTATATAACGATATAAATGTTCCAAAAACGTCCGTCAAGTTTCATCAGCACTTGACTAGGTACATTGATATTATCACAGCCTACTAAGAGCTCTCGCCTCCACCCGACAGGCTCGACGCGCACTTCACGTACAAATAAAAACAATTCAACAAGTAGACGTCACGTCACAGACACGAACAGGACATGGCCTATCATCACTTAAGTATCCGATGTAAATAACTATTTAAAAAAAAATATTTGGTTTTTAAACTATATTAAAGTTTTCACAATATTCACATCAAAAAGATAGTTTTGTACAGCGACCGGCTAACAAATGGTGCTTAAGTAATCCGTCCACGAATAAAAACTTTTTTATGTGGAATGTTTTAAATATGGCGTCACTTGAAATCGATTCTATATAATAAAAATGTCGTCCATAAAAACTATAGTACACTAAGGTATATTCTGGTGAACATCCACATTGTATATTAAATTTCACAATATATAAAAATATTTTTAATTATTTATATTTATATATGTTTTCTTCACCCCTCCTTTCCAAACGATAAATTCGTACCAGCGTCCTTGGACGTCCTCTACGGTATTAAATTCAATAAGTCAATAGACCGGAAGTTGTAGCTGTCACAATATTGACATACAAAGACGAATTAAACAAAAGACATGGCAACGTACAAGATACAACCGGAAGAGAAGGCGTTTCGTTATAAAATGTAATAAAGATTTTGAAATGTTATTATCTTGTCGTTACCTCGATCACTTACGAATATTTAATATTATAGTTCACATATAAAAAAAAAAAACAAAGAAATCTTCAAATGTTGCCATCAATGAAATGTTTTCTGTAATAATATAACCTGTGCCTGATCTTCAGCGCGTAACCGATCATAATCGCACATTCTTACAATCATCAACGCAATACGCTTTGCGTTTTATCAAACAATTATTATATTATAGCCGCTGACTGGGCGATATTACGAGCGTTACTCATACGAGTTCACTTAAACTTTCACACTGACAGTTTAAACGTGTCTTTAATCGATATCATACGTGATACGCTGAATTTAATCAGTTTTAGTTCCGATTGAATGTTATATCGGATTTGATGTTTTATCGGGCGGTTAGAGCGGGCGCCAGTGAGGGTCGGGCTCCCTCTTGAGGTAGTCGATGCAGGGTTGGAAGTTCACGTGTATGGTGACCGGGTGAAGCGCCCGCGCCTCGGCCGTCTCCAGTGACGTCACGCCGGCGCCCAGCTGACGAGACACGCACCCGTACTCGACGCTCAGCGGCACGTAGTATTTACCTGGAGTTTATGTATAAAGTAAACGATTACTTGTGTCGCTCGCTGTACCACGGCTTCGAATTATTTTACTTTGGCAGTTTAAATAGATATAGTTTTTATTTGTATTTATTTCTTATGTTATGTTATCTCATATGTAAGACTGTCACCTCCACAGTGAATTGGAAACACACAAGAGCTAATATCCTGTCTTCCAATATATGGTAAGCGTGTTATGTTGTTCACAGTGTACACACATTTTTTAATCAAACAGATAGTAAGGACACACACTAAAACGAGTAAAATTCTATAACTTCGTCACTTCATCAATATTTAAGTTTGAGACTTTTATTATTGGTTATTTTTGTTGATCTCAGGAAGTTGAAAAATACAAATCACACAATACGTGGACAAAACCTCTCATCATTCAATGGACTGACAGAGCGGGGGCCGGGTCCATCATTGCAGGGAGAGGAGCTTCAACAGCGCCTGGGACTTGCGACCCAGGTGTAGGTTTGAGTCCCTATCTAACGCGCGTTAAACGTTACCTCCACCGTCCAAGCTCCTCTCTCTACCAGTTGATTCCACCTCGTATATCCGCGGATATATCTGCCGACGAGTATCTCATGTGCGTCGAATCTAACATATGTGGTGGTAAGAGTGGTGTGTCTCACCGAGCGCGTTCAAGGCGAACACGGGCACGTACTGCGCGGGCGGCGGCGGCTTGTCGTACGAGTGGTGGTGGGGTGACTCGCTGCACGTGTCCTGACACAAACACAGCTCACACATTATATAGAACTACATACAGATAGAGACCTCTCGCACCTGCCATGACTAATGTTAATTGTTCATAAACTATATTGATACCATGCGAGAGTTTAATTTGTGAAAAACCGGGAAACGTTCCGTATTTAGTTCGAAGAGAACTTGTACTAAGGGTGTGATATGTCGTGTTGGTGTACTTGTGGGCTGGTGTCCCGCGCTTCCTCAGTAGAGCCCGAGGCGGAAGTGGACGTCGAGGGCGGCGCAGGCTTGGTGGGCCTCCGACGTTTATGAGTGTAAGCCTTCGCTGTCGGACCGGCGCTCCACGCGTCACCCTGCAGAACATCAAATATGTTTTAATAAACACATGTCAAATAACAGGTAAGGTAGTTTTAATTTAACTATTATTTTAGGATTGCTACGCGTATTTTATTAATTTTTTATCCCGGCAGCGATTACGGTCGCTGCAGAGTAACCGAAACGTCGGAAGTGTGTAGTTTTTAAAAATAATAAAATACGCGGAGTGATCCGAAAATATTAGTTTCATTTAAATCAATACTCGCGAAGGTTACACCAATGTTACATATCGTTAGTAAGTTAGTGTTTATATTCATTTTAACAGAGTGTATTGTGTATACTACGAGGTGTCGCCCGGATACCTCGGAGTCCTGCGACCTGGAGAACCTCCTCTCTATGGAGTTCTTGAACTTGTAGGAGTGTAAGTAGTCCTCGTGTTCTGGTTTCCTAATCTTTCTCAGCGTCAGTTCCTTCTTCACTCGTCCATCCAGCGGGAGAGGCTCGCCCTCCAACGGCTCCATTACAGCTGGTTGGTGCACCGATACTGTGGTTATTAAATGTACCCATTACACTTCAATCTCATTAGTCATAACCATTCAGTCAAGACACCCGAGTCCTTCCTACTGCGAGCCCTCAACAAACACAAATTAATAATATGTATACACATTTCACTACAAGTGTAAGATAAGTGATTCACAGTTTGCTCCGTCGTTTGTCGAGGAGTGCGAGGAACGTAATATAAATATAAACCACGTTACATCTCTCGCAGTCCGCGAAATGTTCTTGTCTGTCAGGCTCGTAGGGCTCCGGGAACGCGGGCGGGGGCTCCGGTCGCTGGATCACCTTCACGGCGAAGCCCTGGGAACTGCTCGACGAGCTGGTCGTCTCCGACGAGGAGTTCGGGTACACACGCTTTTCGTGTAGAGCTTCTGCAAAGAGTGTTACCTATTTATATAACTCATCTTGCAAAATCGTTTTATGTTAACTAAAATAAAGACCTTCCATAGTAATGGTAAGGGAAGCTTTAACAGCACTTTCAAACATAAACCCATCGAAATAACTAATCGCATTAAGCAAAGCAATAATTATCTTAAGACGTAACTGTTGTGTTAAATGATTATAATGTTAATAGCCAGTACCTTTGGCCATCATGTCGGCGTGTGAGTGTAGGTGTGCAGCGAGCTGGTCCGCCAGTCCGTCACGGGAGCCCTGGAGCTCCACGAATCGCACCGCCTCCGCCCCCGCCCTCTGGTACCCTGCTAGGAACTCCGAGCCTCGCTCAAGAACTACAACCACATCAAAATGAAATATCTTCATGAGTCATTTTAATCTCTCTTATTACCTTTGGTGACGTCACAGTTAGACTTAAACTCCGGAAGTTCTTTACTGCATTAAACACAACCTATAACTGCTTATCTATTTGCAAACAAAGCGATACTTTTGATAGTTTAGTAGTATCTGAAGGGAAGTCGCACCAACACTAGGACCTGTACAGGCGACTATGAAAGGAACTAAACTCTCATTAAAAACATCGACCAATTCTAGGATACAAAATATTTGAATTAAAATGAACGAAACATTAATGAAGTCGATCGGGGTTCGAACCTGTGGTCTCCCGGAAATAGCGTTCCAACAAATCGACGGAACTGGAATATTTTTTTATTGAAACAAAAACTTCGCTATCCGACTTAAGACATATGAGACGAGCTCGTCATAGCAACTGTAAAGCGGTACACTCTTTAGCCTGTCGTACCAACCGTGGACTCTGTCCTGTAGATACTTGAGGTGCCGTATGGCCATCTCTATGATCTCCGTCTTCTCGACGCGGCCGCGCCCCTTCTTCAGGTACTCGGGGGGTATGAGACGGGACAGGTCCGCCAGGCAGTTGTTCATCCGATCCCGGCGCCGCTTCTCGATGATGCGATGCGACATTGGATCTTGCTGTTGACGACTTAAAGTTCAAACTAAATTGTCTTTAAATTGTATCCCTTCAATCTCTTCGAAATATCATTTATAAGATTAGTTCATTGAAATTAGAAATAAAATGATAATGTCGTGAGAGAAGTAATTTCGATTATATGATATCAAGCTTACGACATTTCAATTAGATGCAAGTTATAAAATATTTAAAGATCATTAAAAAAATATTATTCGTAACGGGATTAAAGCCTATCGTATAAATTTACATGAAAAACAATTTTCTTATGTACCTAAATAGTAGTGTCCAACTGTTAGGAAATTTAAGTTTTTTTAACAAAAGCTTCACATATCATATAACACGCTGTGAACTTTAGACTATCCTTACCACGCGTTTGTAATGTCTGACTTGACGTCGGCAGTTTTTAATTATTCATTTATTAAGGTATCAATATAAATTTGACAGTACAAACTTGTGGCAGTAATGTTTGCTCTCTTTCATATAATATGTAGGAGTAAAGACAAATGTCATAATTAAAACACGGGCATATTCAGTGTGACTTGCCCTCGAGACCTTCCCCTTCTTGTACCCTGGAGGGTACTCCGCCTCGTCCTCGGAAGGCGGCGCGAAGCTCAGCGGCTCGCGCGCGAAGTCCTCGTTGGAGTAGCTGAAATAAGTTTCCACTATAAACTTGGTGATAATGTTTTTATATATATATTATAGCAGGATACTCAAAATGATTCGTTTGTGTTACCACAGTAAATTGGAGCAGAATGATATTTACAAGGGAAATTCAATGCATTAGCATCGCCCGTTAGCAAGGAAACACTACTAACATAATATTTGTTTATACAATGGACGATTTAGTTGCTGCCTTTTCTGTTGTTTTATTAAAATATCAACCGTCCAATTTATTTCCATATGTCGATCGGAAAACTTAAAATATATGAATAAAAATTCAGTCAGATATTGTAAACAGTCCCATGTACGCGGCTTCATGTCTGTAAAACGTGACAATAACGCTTGACAAATCTTTATTTGGGCACGTGTCACTTGCAGCGCGTGACGCGGACTTGTCCTTTATAAATTTTAATATAAAGTACGTATGGGTGATATTTGAGCGTTACAGTGGGAGCGTCTTTATGACTCGTCCGAAATAACAGTAACGGTTGTGAGTCGCGTGTTAGTTTGTAAGCGCTTTCTTTGCTTTATTCATATAAAGCTTATTTCTTTAGCGTCAATTTTTATATAACTATAATATTAATATTGTAGTTGTATATAAGTCGACCTTATTTATTTATTTCTACGTACACATATAAGAGGAACTACGGTGTGTCTATGATTAAATTTTTCTGATGCTAAGAACAGATATTGCTTTGACTTTTGTGTCGGTCTTTCGTCGTATGATTCAGAAGTTTATCGCACAACAAAGCAACGGCGCTGTCTGAAATAAATAGAGTATATATTTTTATTTCTCTGCGAAATTACGTATACATAATAAATGTCAAAGAAATGTTATTTTTATCTGTATGGCATCTGAGAATATTTTTTTCTTTATCTGTATTTTCTCGGCGGTGAAAACAGTAACGTATGATTGATGTCTCAAACTTAATTCTATTGCCTTGAATTGAAGATAGTGGGAAAATATCATAATGAAATCTGTTAAACGTATTTTTTTTGACAACTCAAAACTTAAATTTTAAATAAATTTGACATTGTATACAGCCAAACTATTAATATAGATATATAGATTATACAATAATTAATTACCTTATATAAAGAAAAAAAATCCTTGTATTTATTCCGAGATAATCGATTTATATGTCATTTGTTTACAAACAATCGAGAGACTTACAAGCGTATTTAGTAGTGATTAAAAATATTCTTTAATAAAAAAATATAACATTTATATAAAATATTACAGAAGAAGTATTTATTAACGTTATTTAAGCGTGATAGTTGACCTATGTTTTAATATTTATCAGTTTCAAGTAAACTTAAGGCCACGTTTATTTAATATGGATCTCCTCTTACGATGCGTCTGTTCCTCTGTGAGCCTGTGACCACTTACTTGTCATTCAAACTGGCCACGTGTTCTGTCAGGGAACAATGACAAATATTGAATTATTTATATTTAGGGATTTATTGTTTTTCCTATATATTAATGTATGATTCGCTCTTTGGAAACATTTTTCAGAATAAGATTGTTTTCTTGATAAGTAGACACAAGTTATTAATACCGGATTCTGTATATTCAAAAACAACATTGTTAATTTTTTATCACAGCTGAAGTTAGTTCTCATTAAGTAAAATGTTGTTTAGGCTTGCTTTAACCCATTTTTTTATAGTTCAATAAAATTAAACAGAAAGCTAAATGAACACAATGTTATTATATTATTTTATTGAGATTAATAAATCAGTATAAATGAGGAGACGACGCGTTTCATTGTAGACGTAATCGTTGTCACTTTATTATTTAAACAGGTTCTGCAGCTTATTTCTTCCTTCTCACATGTTACCTCTGTAGTCCAGGTGTGTGGCACTACATGTTCGATCTCATACAACTAGTATTATCTAGCAAAAAAAAATAAAAAAAGGAATATCAGTAAATCGACAATTAAAATTGCAATGCCATTCAATTGTTTGGACTTCCCGAAACCTCTCTGCTATATCTACCAATTCTAACTTTATGTTATCGTGTTAAAGTCCAATTTTCCTTTTCATTATTAATTATTACTACGAATGGTATATGGGAGTGCAGACGTGTAGTTCTATTATATTTCCAAGCAATTTTCATAGTTTTCCACTGCGTAAGAGCCACCCTTGTATTTCGTTGTTTTCCTTATTTCGCTCTTAGCAACAGATCCACGGATTCATTTTTATGTACATATAATACAGTACATAAACAAATTAAATGTTTTTTCGTGTTTTACAATAATTTTATACACCAATCATTAAATAATTTGAATAATATTTTGATAATATATCGATGTCTGTGACTATTGAATTCAATGCTTTTGTTTCCATTTGTAAGCTTTTAAGGTTTCCTTGCTATTTTTCTTATCTATGTTTGATTAATATCGGTGGGACACTATACAAAATGATGTAAAGCATTTTTGGTATATGACCACTCGGCGAATCGAATGTATCTTGTTTGTATAATCGTTAAGACCTTTAATTTGTTGGGGATTTAAAAAAAAAAATCATAACATTCCGTTATCAAAATATCTCAAGGTCTATGATATCAATGACGTAACATTTAGAAAATGTTTAACGAATGATTATCATGGTAACGGCATGTGTAAAATTCATATTTAAATTTTTATTTGAAGTACCATCAATATTATAGGCTATAGGTATTCATATATAAATGTACGTAAATACTATAAAACGTCTGTTTAATTTGACTGACTGATGGTACATAGTAAAGCCAGGTGATCAGATCAGTCTATAGACAGCGCTAAGACTATTTTCTTTAAAGTTATTAATAAGCTAGCTTCCGTCCGGGTTACTCTTATATACAAACTATATATTCGTTAAGTTTCATTAAAATCTGCTTAGCAGTTTTTAATACGAGTGACGCCTATTCCAAAACATGACGAACTCTTAAATTTCAATTGTGTTTAGTATGAAAGCAACAAGCGTGTAATATTATTAATTATATGTACTATCTTTTCCTACTTCCATGTGGACATTCGTGGATAGTCTTAGCGGAAGAAGTATTTAACGGCGCTCTCCGAGATACAACTCCTAAGGTTATCGTAAAATTACTGGTAATGGAATCGTAAAAGATGACACAAAAACTGTCAGCCTCGCTACAGCATACGTACTAGTATAGAAGAAGAAATATTAAACGTTGTCTATTCCAAATATGTAGATCCTTCTAGAAAATAATTTATTAATGTGAAACTCGTTTTATAATTAATATTTTTCATATTAATAAAGGTGATTATAATTTTAAAGCTTTAATAAACATGTATGGTAACCGAATGAGCCGGTGAGCGAGAGGTTGGATGTGTGACAGAGAGCAGATAAAAGATGGCCTTCAGAAATCGCGCTCTGGATTGTTATGGATAAGAAATTATGAAAATTTTCATATATGTAAATATAAAATTAACAATCTTATATTGTTTCAAATAAATCCGCAATTTAGTACTAGTTGCCATGGCCATAATACATACGGATCGCTTACGGTATTTCATTCATAATTATACGTTAGATTTTATGAAAAACGGCCAAGACGAGTACGTAGTTAGACAGCCCAAACTTGGACTAAGGAATCTTATCACGTTTGTATCACAGCACAGCTTAGCTTTATTTTTTTATCATTTTTATTTCAGCAACATCCCACCATTATCTTTTATTGTTTCCATATTATTCAATATGATGAAACAAATGTGGTATGGCCGTTTTATTTATATAACTTACTTAATAAGCTCATGGACACACAAGAAATAAATACAGGACAACCTTAATATAGCGAACCTTAATTTAACGACTTCCTCAGTTCAACAATTTTATTTATATATGTATATCCTTGAATTGTATCAATATCAATGTAATTAATAATCACATTACGTTATTTTTGCGTAATTTTATATATAAGAAAAGGCTAAGTACCTCTGACAAACGTATTTTTTTAAAACCAAAACCTCTATAAGTCCATATATATATATACTA
>DVQP01003321.1:0-10995 GCA_018231745.1 Danaus eresimus
CGTGAGTTCGTTAGTGAGCTCGTAATACTTGTTAACCTTGATGGTATGGTCTTTGGGGATGTTGGTTTCCCAATGAACCGGAGGCTCTATTAATACAACGCACTTTAAAATTCGCGAATATAAAAACACGACCGGTCTGGAGGCCGACGTACAAATATCCTCTGGGTTTTTATATTGCTTCTCATACGTATCCATCATTATAGTCTAGTAATGCAAAGCCGCTTTAATAATAGAGTAAGATCTGACGTTTGATTTAGTAGTTCAAGTGCCTTCCCTCACTAAACCTATTGATCGTTGGTTTGTGGTTATTTTCTTTTGCGCTCTTGCTACTGATAGCCTCACCGCTTCACGTATGATTTCTAAAACCCTATCGTGACGACGCGAGTACTGACCGCTATCCAGGAGCACCCTACATCTCACCAGCAAACGCTTAGCAGTTCCAACTGTCTCCCTGCAGATGTAGCAAGTTTCGTCGGTACATTTTCCCCATCTTACTTAATTCTTTGATCTTGGAGAGTCGTCTGGAACGCATTGAGATAAAATTTTAGGAGTGCTGGTGACCAATCATGAATTAAGGTGCGCCATTTTAGTGCTAATGGGATGCAAAAATCTTCTAAATCTAGCCACTCATTCTGCATTTCTAAGCTCATTGGATGGACCTTTTATTTAGAATTCTCGTCTTGCCGAATAAAGGTCTTTAATATATCCGTATCTTTGGCCTTCTTGTTGGTCCTAAACCTATTCTGTTACTTTGCGCCCCTATCATACAATGTTTGTGGAATTGAAGTCTCGATTCTAGGTCTAGGGCATCTTTGTCTTTTGAGAGTGATGTTACAATGTCATCCTGGGACTTCCCTAGGATATGTCTCTTGAAAACTCTTAGGTGTTTATACAGTTCCGATGGCCTTATTAGATTCATCCCAAAATTATTTCGATCTTTGAATAACGCTGACGAGTCAGGAGATCGCGCCCGAGCCACAACTTCAAAACCTTTACGACGCTTGCATCTAATTGCGACAGAAGGGTGGCACTAAAATCATAAACTAAGAAAGGCCAATGCAAAAGTGATATTAGATATAGGAGACTTATTTCTACATCTCAATTCTAACAACAAATTTCCTAAGTACATGGTCTCTTTACTTTACATTCATAGTGCCATATATTCAGTTGCTGTACTTAACAAGGCTAATTGTTAATTATTTTTTTTAATTCCAATGAGATCATACTACCATAAATTTTAAACATAAATCCCTTATAGGACTTACGGTCCACACAATCTGATGACCAGTCAGCATCAGCTGAACCTATTAAATCTAAAATATCTTTCATACATCTTAAACCAAAATGTTTCGTTTTTTATTTTGGAAATATCCTTAAAAACGTTTTCTTTACAATGTATTTCATTATAATTATTATAACACTGACCCATGTATTTAACAGGATGAATTATTATATCAGGACGATTTAATATTGATAAATACAGTAAACTTCCTTTTAATTGTTGGGAAGAATACTGAGTATAACATGCGTCTCCCTTTTTAAGCTATAAATTATATAAATACATAGCTGCACCTCCTACTGGTTTACAATTTCTTATACTAAACTTATTCAAAAAGTTATCAATAAATTGTTCTTGGTCTATATAAATCCCATCTTTTCCCCTTCTGGTCCTCATATTCAAGCTATTTTTGACGTTTGCTAAGTCTTTTAATAAAAATTCAGATTTAAATTTTCTCTTAACACATTCAGTTTCTTTAATACAATTGAGAGTCGAACGTATACAAATAAAGCTGTATATTTTTTGGCAATATTACTTTGTATAATAAATAAAAAGATCAACAAACTAACTTTGTATATGCTAAGTATTGTTAGCAATCATCTACACCATTATACCGTCTGTTTTCAATTGTTTCAATCTTCACATTGTCTTGTTTAGTTTCCACGCTTTGTTCTCCGTATCGAGACATTGACTATTCCCAGGAAAGAACATGTATGCATTTTCATTAGAATTTCCAATTATAAATACTGTGGTTACACTCAGGTAAGTTTTATTAAAATTATATTTAGCAAACAAAAGCCTTATTGTTGAGTGACACACCACCAGGAAAAAAGTTTTAGTGAAGTCAATTCGTTTTTTTTGTTTACAACCTTTAGAGGTTAACCGTGCACGATATTTTACGTTTTAAAATTAAAAGAATAGTTTATAAGGAAGCTTTAAACTTTTTAATAAACTTTATCATAACTGCATGCGTCTGTCGATATCAAATTCAAACTTTATGAATAGACAGGATTTTAGGAAAAATCTGTTTGGTAAGTTTACTTTATATAAAATTTTAAGACTTTTATGTATCGATTAATGAAGTAAGTAAGTAAGGTCTGGACTTGAAAGACCAATTGTAAGTGTTTAAAAGTTAGTGATCCTTAGAGCTTTTTCAAAACTGATGATCATAATTAAATTTCAGCACCTAAAATTCATTTGCCTTTTGCATGTAAATCTTTTATAGTTCTTTTGAGAAAGAACAAAAGTACTTTTTTGTATGTCTTTATTATACTAGAAAAAAACTGAGCTTTTTGTCGTACTTTCACAAAAGAGGAAATATAACAATTAATACCAAAATAATATAACGTATGAAGAGATTCGTCCTCTTGAACTCTTAAAGTGCCTTTTTGCTTTAAGTTATTTTCGCTTCACAGTCTTAGTTGGTATTACTCCTGTACTAACAACAGTACTTCTTAAACAAACTTATCTGACTCCTAACAAATCAATGTAACAAGAACTCGATCCAGTTACCTCATCAATATAACAGATTCAATTGAATTTACAGAAATATTAAATTTTATAACATATTGTAGACTCAAGATATATCAAACATTTCATTATTTTTAAATTATAATTATCTGCATTGATGATTTATTATGTTTAATTTCTTAAATAATAATGAAAGTTTTGGCAAATGTTTCATTAAGACAACCTCTGAATGAAAATTGTTCCCAGAAAACAAAAACAAATAAACAAAAAAGTCGTGTCTTTGATTTGTCACAGGAATTATAAAATTAGACCTTTGTTTGTATATATTGTAAACATTGACTTCTAAAATATTCATTGTATATTTTTTTCATCCAGCTTCTAGAATACAAATGAACTAACATAAAATAATTTGGTTACAGAAAACCCAGGCGAGGCTTTAACGAATCAACAAAACATGACTGTATCAATAAGCTTTATAAATAACTTCGTGTACAAACACAAAAAATAATCGAATTAACTTCAGGGGCTTTGTTTAGAAAAATTTAATTATAATGGAGGCAAGGGGGAAAACAAATATATGGATGGAAAGAATTGTTTCAATAATTATTACTGCCGTTTTGGATTTGACGGCGCTCAGCTGTTGTTTTTAGTTTGTTTCTTAACAAAAGTCAAAAGACTGTTAAAGATTCAGCATTTGTTTTTTCAGAGGAATCTCAAAAGCCCGTCTAAACTACCTTGTTGTCTTATTTTAAACTGTTCACTATAAGGTATCAGGAATAAGTGATGTTAGATAACTTTTAATATGAAGATTATTGCTTTTCCCTGCAATTACTACGGAATAACAAACGATTAAAAAATAGTAACAGAGTAGATCATACAAGAATTGACCAGAGAATCAATGCACAATCATAAAGAGCATAGTAGAGATAAGTATATCATGCGAGAACTGCCTATTGAGTCGAACCTCGCTCGCAGCCGGGGGTCGGACGGATGTACTGGAGAAGGTAAAGTCATCTGTGATATAAAAATAACGGAGAAAAAACACCTTTATATCTATCGTACTTTAATTTAACTTAATTGATATACAACGTTCTTAGCACCTCTTCAAATTAAAGATATTGTTTGTTTCAAACTTAGTGTTGTTAAATATTTTATATAGTAATTATCTTCTTATTATACTGACTGTATTTGAATGAAGTTATAGGATTAAGTAAAAAAGTAAAGGCAACCAATAAAAAAAAACGTAAATAAATAAAGAACAATTTTCTTGGTGAATATGAGTTTTTTATTTAAAAATTATTTCTTCAAATCTAAAAGTAATGCCTATTCTTTTTTTCATATCAAAACTTCGATATCCTAGTGATTTAGTGTCACATACAAGGCCTTTGCCATTTATATATTTGTATCGAAACAAAAGGAACGCCAATCGAAAACAACTATCTAATCATATCAAAAAAGGTTGTATCTATTTTTATTCCAGCATTTGTTTGACCGATCACGTTTTTAGCAATAAAACATCGCAAAAACATCGCGTTCGTAACAATTCACACACATTCACGATTTACAATTCACGTACATTTACGATTTACTGCGATGATATCCGATGAGTTACGAGCCGATGCCGGTATGCTTATGGTTATATTGCTTAGATTCGTTTTTATGTGGCGTTTTATTTAAATTGAACCTCCGTGTAATAAACTCACTCTTATTGCTGCCCTTCGTTTACTCTTTGAAAAGATTTTAGAAAAACTGAACGATATATACCCAGTTATTTATTAAAATTATTAATAACAATTTTATAACAAAAACAGGTTCGAGACATGATAAATAAGTTTATTAGACTTTTAATATATTCACTTTGGTTTCTTTTTCATATCTTATTCACGTATACACATTATTATTTTCACACGCTGACAAAACGAAGATTAATTGATTCCATTTGCATGTTGTATCTGAATAAGATGGTGACTCTAAGAAATATCTCCGTAACCCTAATACGCATGGAAAACCAATAATCTTTTTTTTTAATAAGTTATGTACGAACCGAATAGTTTAATAAAAATATTGCAATATGTTTTAAGAGGGCAGCTGTTTTCGAGACTCGCGTCAGTAATCCGCCATCAGCGAACATTCATCAACACGCATTAACGCGTCGGAAACATAGCGGGCCACGTAACTAGCGATTATGTCACTTAGGATTTTCAATTAGTTTTAAAAACATGTTTGTAGATACAATAATGTATGATTATTTTTGTAAAGATCATAATACAGGACGATATTTCGTTATTGGCCAAAAATTCGTTGCTGTAAATATTACAAAACGGTTTAAGTACATACGTATGACATTATCCAATATTTTAAATATATTTTCGTGGCCCCTCTCGGAACTCAACATGGCTTTTATTTAACTCCAATATTCCTGACAAATTTGTTACTAAAAATGTTTTTACTTCAACTTCGATTTTGGAAGTTTTTATAAAAAGTTTATAATTGGATGAGAAAAGTGAAATAAAATATTAGACATGTAGAAATAAATTTATCGTTTTATGTTTAACTTTAGCTTCCTTAGTTTATTGTGAGTTTACTTTTTTCCCTTATTATAAGTTAAAGTTACAGCTCATTAATTTATATAAATGTACATAACAACTTGCATAATAGTATTATTATTACTAGGATTGGCACGGTTATGATAATTCTATGTTGATTCGAATTACATTTAGTTTTTTTTAAATAAAATAATGTTAAATTTAGCAGACTCACTTGGGTCATGACACTTAATTAAAAAGTTAAGTCTCGGCGTCGCAGATAAGTAATTACTCAATCTACATTATTTATTTGAATTTATTATTTTTATGACTTTAACTTCGAAGCAGCCTAAACATTTTTTTTATTTTTTAATATATTAATTAATATAGAATTAAAGAACATTGTATATATTTATATCAAACTTAAACCAGCTGGTCGTGTGGCGAGGATACGAGTGATGTGTATATCAATTTATTAGTATTTAGGTTGAGCAACAGTTTTGAGCAAAATATAAACATTTTATTATATTAAATCAAAAATATGCTAATAACATGATGACCGCAAATAAAAAATGAATGAGTATTTAAATCCAGAAGCATAATAAAATCCACTAGAATTTATTGAAAATAACTAACGCCTTGCGTGCTAGAGAACATTTTGTTTGAGTTTACTTATTATGTAGAGTTATATAACTTAACCACTAACTAGGTCTTTTTAAACGTGTTTTTTTTTTTAAACTTCAATATTTGTAAATATTTTTCCTTTCACCAACTGTATTCTCTCACATGGTATAATAGCCCTCTGATTCTCTAAACTACTTCGAATAGTCGAAAGATTTTTTTTATATAAATAATAAAATGTTAACTGCAATGGCAACTATGAAGGAGTCTAATCTATCTAAGACTGATTTCATTCCCTGCACTTCCAACACTTGAAGAGCAATTTGGACCTCCTCACGCTGGCTTTCAGGGCTAATGCGTGCGTCGTGTATGTTCAAGTATTTGCTTGGTTCAATTGACCTGGACAGGTTCTTATTCTGATACACATTCCAGATTAAATGCTTTTATGAGAATTTTAATTTAAACCCACTTGTTATAAAACATATAAACTTTATGTGTTTCTTACAGAGATTGTTTTCGTACTTAATTTGGTTTGACTTTCTTAAACTGACAACGACTTATAATCCTACTTCTTTAATGTAGCTCTTATAGTATATTGTTCTACACTGACTATAAAATCATATGAAACATATAAACAATATGTCCGTGTGTGGTAGGTCGATATATTCAGAATACGGACGTTTGGAGTGGACAAACAAGAGAGGTTTCCATTTGCGGGCCTTTATTCCCAAGGCCAGGTTCTAGCACGAGTTCCTGCAAACACCTAGCAATTAGGAACGTATAAACAACAATCTCAAGGAGATTAACGAGAGAGTATTGGGAGGAAATAAAATGAATGAACGTAGATGGAATTTCTGTTTCTATTTTAATCAGTAATTTATACAATTTTCGAATAACATAATTTATAAATAAAATGTCCGTCAGACAATTGTTGAAAACTATATGCCATCATTTAATTAGATTGTAAAGTTCGTAAGCTTCCCAACAGCCTTAAAATGTTTGGTAAATTAACTGTTAAAAGTAAAATTTACTAAATAACGAAATTTTTTTTGTCGTATATTAATTATTGAGTGGAGTATTTATGACAATTCTAACCCCTGTAAGATCGCTGTAGAGAGACAGTCATGTTTTGTTTCCATAAGATCATCACACGTAATACTGACAGTTTTGTAGTTTTTAGTAGTATGACGTTATAATTCTTGTATCGGAGATTAATGGATGAAATACCTGAAATTATCTTTTTCTTACTGACTTCATTATCTTGTTAATTCGTACTTACTTTATTAGTGCTTGTCAGTCATTAAAATTTATATAGGTGTCAGTTTTGTTGATGAAGAAAAGTCTTGAAAAAATTGTCTGTAGGTAGCTGTCAGGTGAAATAAATTTTCTTAGTTATTTAAACAAGGAAGAAAATACGTCCCCTATCTGAACATAACCCTCCCAAGTACTTCCTTGCTTTTAAAGGTGTCTGTAAGGAAACAAAATATATTTATTATTAAAAAAACGAATGTTATATAAACCTCTGGTGAGTGATATCGTGTCACATCACACTTACCATTAATCAGTACAACATGATGAAATACTTCCCGTTATGTATTGGTTACGTTAGTTTATAGAGATTGCGATTTTGTTCCGTTTAATTCTGTTTAATATAACGAAAACTAAAAATCTCTAAATAACATTTACTACCCTCTTTTAAATAAAACTAATACTATCCGGATTATACTAAGCGACTTTTTATTACTTAAAAACTACATAATCCCGACATTTCGTCACACACATATCGTCTGCCCGTGATCACGGCTGCTTTAAAGTAACCGAAGCGTCGGAATATGTAGTTTTAAAATAATAAAAAATCGCCTAGTAAATCCGAAAATATATTCGTTTTATTTATATGACTCGCGAAAATCTTAGATCTCATTATGTCAACCCTATTTTTCTAAAAATAACCCAAAAATTTGTTTAATTTAAGCTATTGACATTTTTGCCCAACATATTTTTTGTTTTTTTTTTTTTATCTTTTTTGATATAATTTTCGGGCTTAGATATTATTTTATTATAGTATTTAAAAATTACTTACAATATCATTCTAAAAAAGCAATGAATTTGGATAATTTATGTCAATTTGTAAGCTATTTTATTAGACTATTAATAACGGGGGTTGACGGATTTAAGGGAAAGATAGCCCATTGTTATATGTGACGTTAATAAAGCAAAATAAAGGTTATTTTGTGTTTAGTTTTTCCTAAGTTTGAAATTATTCGCATGGTGTTGCCGCCTCATTCATTGGCCAACTTATACCGGGTACATAACCTATACCTTATTTTAAAATAAAATTATTTTTCCATTACTTGTACATGCTTTACAAATACGAGCGAAATTTAGAAGCTGTAGGTAAAAATATAGCGAAGATTCACAAAAATAGCTGTGAATGCTGAATAAAATAATGAATTTTCTGTGTCTGCAGCAGGTATCCAGTAATAACTTCTAAGAAAACGAGGAGATAGTGGTCACTCATTTCAAAGAGATGACAATTATGGATGTTAGAAAAACTACTTAAACAGCTATATTCAAACCATAGATTCATCAAAGAAGCATGAACTAAACAGAAATAAATGTAGCAATATTTGCAACTTCTTGAAGGGGTACTTATGTAAGCATGACAATAACTTCCACAAGCTACGTATTTTATCTTGATGAATCAGGTCTCCAAACGGTCTATAGAAGTTAACACTTTTTCCACAAACACAATTTGAAATTCTTAAAAGGGTTAAACAATTTAGAATATTATTCACCTTCGAAGAAAACATCAATGTCAGAAAATGGAGTGTAGATAAATTAAAAAAAAAATGATAAAAACTAAAATAATCGGGTTAAGGAGAGGTAAAAAAGATAACTTTTCGAAATATTTACAAAAAAAAGTCATTTGAAGACGTTATGGTAGCAGTGACTATATCCTATTAGAAACAATAGCAAATAATAATAGGAAAAGAAGTTAGCTCAAAAAGACATCTCTAACTGCGTTAGTAAAAACTGTGAAAGAAATACCTTGTAGAAATATCTATAAGATATGAAAACCAAAAATCAGGGCAATGGAACAATGACTTTTGACGATCGTTAGCGAGGAAGAAGGACAAGTGGAAAAGTTTAATAGAACAGTCAAAGTTAATGAAAGAAACATAATTAAGCATGAAATAATGAACCCCTTTATAACGACACGTAGACTTTCAAATAAGCTCAAATAAAACGATTAAAATACAAAACTTAGATCAGCTCGCCTTTCTGCTAATTATTTGGTTTAAGTAAAAGGCTTCTATGAAAAGAATACTTCCTATTAAGAAATATGATTCATCTCGAATCTTATACAAAATTACAAAATTATATCTTGTTTGGTTGAAATTTATTTATTAACCCAATTATTTATCAAAGGAATAATGTTGAATTTATAAATTGTTCTTTACACTTACATGACCAATTTATTCAAAAATCTAGCAATATATAGATACATCTGCAGTTAGTTGTTTAATAATGAAGATGTAACAATTATTATTATTGAATCACCGCTGCATGCTGTAGTTCAATCCAAACATGAAGAGTTTCTTAAGACAATAACAGTGTTTGGGAAACTCCATCCCATCAATTTTATTGTATAAGTTTGCAACTTGCTTGAGATTTCGCCGCGTCAGAGACGCTATGTTAATCAGAGACTGCCGATGTCTTATGAATCTAGACGATTCAGTAATTACATTAAAGACCTTTATTTTATTAATTAACTATAAGGCATTATTTTTAATTTTTTAGGTCAACGTTCAAGAATTATTATTTACGTAATTTATACATGAAATTCGTTGATGTGTGTAAGCAACATGATCTCTTAACCATTGAAACCCACGACGCTTGAATATAGATATTTAAATAGACCCTTGAATATTTTATCTCAAATACTGGTTTAAGACTGTGAGCCATTTGCGATTTTGCTATTCATGCCTTTCTGGACTAAAATTTTTCTGGATCCATGGATTAAGATATCAAGATGCGAGCAGCGACTAATCCTCGGTGATAGATCGCTGACCCCAATCTGTTTTTGTGATCCTCTTTTAAACATTCGCTGAGAGTCCGGAGTTGAAACCTCCGTCATGTGTAATGTGAGAAGTAAATATTCTAAAATTTTATAAACTCAAAAACCATTATACCGTAATGTTAAAATATGTAATAAAAATATTTAAAGGGACTGAATTTTTACTGAGGTGACCCGTAGTAAATCTATAGCGAAATAAAATAATAACTACATGATTTTTGTCAAGAATGTTGTAGTTTGTTGTTTATACCCCTTATATTATCACATAACCCCAATGTTTTGTGGTCACAAGACCATTCTGATAATTTTTTAGTTCAAGTCTAAGTCGTTTAAAATGTTTTCTCACACGTATCAAACGTTATCAGTATTAAAGTATACCACAACTATTATAAAAAGTACAGTTATATGTTTAACCGACGTTGGGCCTATTCTATCGTATTGACTTCGAAAACATTAGAAATTCAAATATTATATTGATTTGAAAGATATTTAGTAATTGGCTGAACTTAACAATAATTATTAATTAAACTGTTATACAAAGAACATAAGTCTATTGACTACACGAATGTACGTACGTACATGGATGTATGTACATATGTTTTAACAGAATTACTAGTAGTGGTCTCAGGCTATCTTAAACATTTTACTGATTAATTATTTACGTTCCTATACAAGCATTCTCATCGATTAAATATATTTAAATATTACTTTTTTCATGTATTCTTATTTTTTCATTAACATTAATATTTATATTGGTCGCATTTGAAAGCGCTAAAGTTATTAGTAAATATAGAAAATATAATGCAAATTTGCAACCTTGTTCAAAAGGGAATATAAATTTGTTTTGTTATTGGCATGTTATTTGAGTTTATAGAGTCGATGATTGATCCCGAGCTCTCCGTTTACAAACTCACTGTAAACTGTTTATGATTAACGACCGTCCTGACGCAGTCCTATCAACTGTTTATATTCACTTCATAAAACTATCATGAGTCTGTGGTTTAAGAACTTATAATTATGAT
>DVQP01003322.1:0-10994 GCA_018231745.1 Danaus eresimus
ACACATTCACGATCCGATTTTCGATTGGCTTTACTGGAGAAGAAAAGTGTATACTTTACAAGAATACGAAAAGATCTGATGGTAAACTAGGAGCACCACAAGAAAAAGTTCCAAAACCAAGTATCTATCAACGAAAAGTGCTGCTTAGTCTGTAGTGGGACAGTAAAATTATAGTGTACTATGACTTGCTCAAGCACGGAAAAATCATCAACGTAGATCTGTACTGCAATCAGCTAAATAAATAAAATGTAGCTGGCAAAGAAAAAAGACCAGCATTAGTCTCCAGAAAAGGAATGGTGTTTCACTAGAATAACGCTGGAACCCATACTGCATTGGTGATACTACAAAAATTAAATCCGTTAGGATGGGAAGTTTTTATTCATTCGTCGTATTCACTTGACCTTGCATCACCTGAATATTACCTGGTCAGATCTCTGAAAAATTATCTAACGGGAAAAAAATTAAAGTGTGCTTAGAGCAGTTGTTGTGACTATTTTATCTCCAAAGACAAGACTTAGACAACTTTTACAAAACAAGAATTCACAACTTACTTAAACAGGCAATAAATGGTTATAAATAATTTCTATAACGACTATCTAAACAAATTCAAATAGTTTCTATAAAATACGACAGAACTACAACCTTAAGATGTAATGTTCAAAATATACTTTTATTAAACTTAAAAGACTAACCTTAACAGATAAATATAGAAAATTAAGTTAACTCGCTTTCATTGGAACTAATTTTAAGTCGGTATTTTCTAATAATCGCTTGAAAATTAGTTCCAAAGTTTCTACCTACAATATTAATTTACACTTAGAACCAACCACTTTTACCGTGTGGACGTATTGTTTTTTGTAGATTACTATATTTCAAAATAACAAAAACTGTCATCTTATAAGGACAGACACGTAGAACTGACGTAAGTGATGATTTCGTTTTTCAACATTGTTTTTCTTCTGTTTCTTTGTAACTGGCATTTGATGTGTATGTATTCCTTAGATATTGGGTTTTATAACAGCAGCAAGCGTGCGGGAATTAAACTTATAGTTTAGGTACTAAGCACACAAATACATATATTTTATGGGACAAATAAAGTATGATTTATGTCATAGCTTTCAGATGTTTTTCTAAGTCTATATAATAAATTTAGTTGCTGAAATCAACATATAGCGAACTTGAAATCCGATCTCTTTATTAACTTAAGAAGGAATACAACAATTTTGATTGGTGTTTTCCCTTATTTAATAATGCCTCCAGCTACATGTAACGTATGTTAACGTAGATGTTAACGTATGACCATAGTTCATTTATTTTGATAAAATAGTTACAAAATAAGTGTAAAGATACGAAGTTTCGTTTTTCTAAACCGTATTATAATGCGATAGAAATTTACCCGTTCAAAACTAATCCGATTTGGACAATTATCTTATTACGGTTTGGAGTGATAGTAAATTTATAAAAAACGTAGAACCAATGAAATTAAGAAATATTACAAGTGACTGCGCTTTGCGAAACAGTGAGTGTTTATTAAATATTTACTTTAATCAAGATTAAGCGGGCTTATATATTATCTTAGTTAAATAATATTTATCGTATTTCAGTAGCATTGCTTACAAAACAGTAGGGTCGTATGTTATTCGGTAGAAAATTTATTTAATGCAAGTTGACTAAGACTTCAACTTAATTGTTATTGTAATAAGTTTCCTTATGTTTACTGTAAGTTTATTTCCGTGATTGTTTTTGTTACGTAAGTCGAATTATATTTAGAAACATACTATACCTATATTCTGTATGTCTTCAGCAGTAACTTGAAGTTTATCATGACAGCATCTGTCATTGAAAAGTTATATAGCACGTCAAAGTCGTACAATGAAAGCTTATGTTCGGTTCTTATGAATGGGGGAATCTCTTGAAAATTTTGTATTGGCGTTTAGCCAGAAACTATTCCGGGCGGGCGGGCGCGAGCGCATCACAGTCGCACGCCGCGTCTTCGCCGACAACGGCCATATCTTTCCGCGGCCTGCAATTCGTTAACCTTATTTATCTTTGTTGACTGCAGGCGGACGTTTTAATGTTCATTCCAACGACATCAGCTTGAGTAATGGCCCGTTCGGTTGCTTGAAGTTTTACAAGAATCGCTATTTCGTTTGAATATATATGGTGATAATATATATTTAAATTTTTTAAATATTTATCCCGAATAGGTGATTCAATTAATGAAATAATTAATGATTGAGTAGAGTAGTTAGTTATTACTGTAAAAATAAAATATCCATTATACACATATGTTTAGGTTATGATTACGTATTTAAAACAACATTACATAAACGCTCTGTGATGCCAACGTTTCAAGTATATGAAACATGTAGTAACTGACTTGTGCTGTAATTTTACGAAGGATACGGCTGTCCTATGTTCGTTTATCTACTATTAACGTTCACACACTTTTAAGGAAATAATACCGTTATGATCTTGTTACATTGTGTGCAATATCTTCGAGTCTGTTACACAACCGGACAGCTCTGCCTCCAGCGATAGCTTTGTTATGCTTGTGAACTATGTAAATATTACCATCATAATACCGAAGTCTCATTGTGTTGAAATTAAACATTGCTATTTAGCATTACGGATAATGTTTCAGAAATAATGTATGTAGAACGTTTTCCTTTTAATGGGTCAAGCTAAATAGGTAGGCGTTTAGTCGAACTAGTTTCAGAATGTTCTTATATAACGTCAGCGAGAACACTAGATTTAGTTTCAGTCGATATTGTAATCTTTAGTGAATTGATATGTAATAAAATTTTATAATATTTAAAAATGAACAGCAGACAACAAGATTTTTTCATTTAAGCAATAGTGTGACCCATACAAAAGAAGTTACAAACATACACATTCCCTTTGAGCAGTGACTCTCATATAAAAAGTTAATCATTATTAATTGGGTAGACCTTTGTAAAGTTATATATACATATGTTTGTATATATAATCTGTCATGGGGTACAGCTGATTCAGAGGTGACCCGAGTATGAGTGTGAGTGCTGCCAACATATTGACGACATCCTTATTTTTATTAACGCTTTGAGTGCGTCGACCGTACGCCTCCGCAAGTGAACTGTGCGTGTGGCCTCGGCATCATTTCTATTTCTATAGACCTTTCACACTAGCTATTATTCGATTAGTTAAAATTTTTATCGTTATCATAATCCTCCTTTAAATACACGATAAAATTAAGTTTAATAAAAAAAAATGGTCCTTTAAATGTATAGTATTTTAAATGTTCACTCAGTTTTTACTTTCATTACGCTAGTTAAGATTACTATAGGTTTTTATTACAGTACAAAAAACACATTGTCGCTGTCGTCAATCCATTCCATTAGAAATGTACTTGTTGGCTGTTCATTATCGAGTCTATGACGTCCTACCCATTATCATGTATCTAGATTAAAACGCGAATGATTATAACTATAACAGTTTCAAGTGCACGTACACAATTTCATGTTCGTTGTATTTTGGTGTTTTGATTTGGCTTCTCATAATCGGGTACCGGTTTCCATGTTATAAAACTATGAGTGGAGGAAGATCGAGACCGCGTCCACGACGTCGGGACGTACTCCAAGACAGGCAGCAGGATTTGCTATTCTCATGGAACGACGGTAGGTTGATTGCATTGTGGAAAGTCTTTTATCAAACAGATAGTGGGTAATTCAACTCTTTGTTATTCAACTTAACCATTTTTTATGTTAATTTTTGTATTACTCATTACGTAAGTGAGTAATGGTAACAAATTAATATTATTATCAATAATATTCAGAGTTTTTGTATGTGGTATAAGTTATATATACGCGAACTATTTAATGAAAGGTGGAGTAATTCTAACAATCCCTAGTTTTTATGATTATGTATTCGGTTAGTTCGGATCGAGAAATAAACTTTACGTTTATTATTTCAGAGACTTGTTGGTTTTTTTGCCATTTTACCTGTATTGTACAAGGCCAAGTGGTTAATAAAGCTAAGGTTTATTTACCAATACTATCAGAGGTATAAAGAATATCATTTATCTGCTCGATAAAAATATATTACCAAGAAGAGTTTGCCTTACGGTTGTATTGTGTAGGTTTTTTCTTTTACGATAAACGTAATAATTTGTTTCTTTTAATTGAAGTTTTAATATGTATGCGGTTTATTAAATTGAAGGTTAGTTTCTTAGCGACAGTTTTTCTCTGTCTAATAGATATCAGTTGAGCAACGTAAGAGCGTCAGTTGTTTTTCCAAAATTACTTAATCAGTAATAGGCCCCAGTGCCTGTGATCGATCTAACAACTACCACACGCTTGCCAATTTCATTATTAAAAGACTGATTGTGTAAGGATTTTTTTAAATAGGTATTAATATTGATAATTAAATCTTCAAGTGATTATTAAGATTTTAAATTACTAATTAATTCGTCTAGAATACGCTTCTTATATCTAAGAAAAGTCTTGTCTAAATATATATATATATTAAAAAAACACAAATCACTTATTGTGTAGATATAATATAAGCGTCTAGCGTGTTAGTAAGTATGTAAATATACTGTAAATATCTTTCTTATTTCAATCATTTACCGTTTTCGCTATTAGTAGTTGTGATATTTAATATTTTTATAGTATACATCCGTTATAATATATGAAATCTTTTGAACATTACGTCGATTCTTATGTGTATTAAAAATGTATTGTTAAAGGAATTGATTCTATGGCGGCAGTTATTCGTAATTTGTATGTTGTGATCCCTTAGAAGGGTAATATCGCGTAAAAAACATATATCATACTGTAAGCTCAATCGCAGATTTTCTGAGTTTTTAAGAAATCCAAGAAAAAACTACTGCCATTAACTTTAAGATACATAATTTTTGGTTCTATTTTTGTTAAGTCCGTAATAATATATTCATAACAAACTATATAATAGCAATAAAAAAAGGGTCCGTTAGACGGTCGTTACTCGATGTCTACTAGTTATTAAACCTTATAATTAATATTTTAATTATTATCACTATTATAATAGTTAAGGTCAAAATTTTAGAATATTCAATGACTTATTAAGAATCTTTAAATTTATTTAAAACCATACAAATAAAAGTTTGTTTTCGATCATATATTAATTTATAATAAAAATTGTTTAATATTCCTTTGTCTTACTGTTACGTAAATTTAAAAGTCGGTTGCTGTTTAATTAAAACATTTAGAGCTGTTTAGTTTCTTATTGTTAATGTATGTTAGACTCTTTAACGAGAGACGAGGATTACGGTTTAGCGTTAAATGACATACATACTAGGTTCTTGACATCTAGTAGATTGTTAAGTTTTAAATATGTATTTGTAAGTAATAACATGGAATTTAATAAAATGATACGAAACAAAATACATATATCAAAATACTAGAAATTTATGTTACTCAAAACTTTTTAAGTAAAAGTTTAAAGTTATATAATGAATCAAAATTTTTATAATTAAATAATTTTCAGTCTATACAACTAAATGTTATCATAAAGTATCGTAACTTTTGAAGACGTGTTAAAAATTTGTAAAATCCTAAATATTCATCATGTTTTCCTTGTAACTTTCTTTAATTTAGTTTAAAGAAAAAATATGTATATATGACATGTATCAAAGTAAAGAAAAATAGTAACTCAACTTATTCATTAATCATATATCAAACATTGCATAATAATAAAGAAATATTTTCTAATTAGATAAGAAGAATAATAGGCGTCTGATAGAAAAATTACGTTAATTTTAAATTATAACACCAATCGTATTAATATGCTAAACTAACGTTTCACTTAGTATCGAAATACATAAAGAATTTTAAGTGAACATTCTCGAACATTCTCTTACTTGGCTCCCTTTAATGGAGCTTTCTTGTTCAATCCGTGATTATATTACGAACAGGGTGATATAATAGGGCTTGGAATCCACGCGTAATGACTTAAAGACCATAAACAATAATCGAAGGTTTTATAGAGCAATAGACGATAACATATTGAGGTTGTATAGTTAAAATAATATACGTTTCATGATTTACTCTTGAACTTCAATAGCAATTTGTATGCACATGAATAATATTATTAAGCGTAACAAATTATTCACTTGCTTAACTAGACTATTACCATCGTTGTGGAGACAAAGCGTTTCCTATTCAAAGCAATATTTTGCAGTTTTTTTTTTCCTGACCATGAGGCAAGTGAGTCATCTGGATGAAATATGTATGGGAGAAATCTTATGAGATTCAGCATTTACCCTCCCATTGAACTGTAACATAACTGAGGGTGTCGTATGTGAGAGTTGAGGTGCGTGTCTGTAGATGGCGCGGTCAGCGGCATTCAGAGTATTGATTCCGTCTGCCCTGTACCAAACTAACTGCAGACACCAGGCATACCTAACTTGCTATAAGTTCACGGGAATTGCGCCGCGACAAATTCTCCAGTCACTACGACTTATATACTTATAGTTTTCTATTGATTTGTTATTTTGATATAAAACATTTATATCTCATATCCTACTCAAATCAATGTTATGTAATGTATGCTATTTTTAATTTTATTATTTAATTAAAACTTGTCTGTTATTTTATTTACAATTCCTCAACACGAAATGAAATCTAATTGATTAAATTATTCACATTAAAACAATTGAAGAACGTATTAGGTTCATAATAATAATATTTTAATGTATTTATTTCATATTAACAGAGCTGTGCAATAGCGAGGAAGTGCCAGAAGTAGAGATCATCAGCCTCCTTCAGGAACACATACCAAAGTACCGACTGCGAGCTGACAGCCTCACTCAATTTGGAGGTATACAATTTTTTTTCAATAAATTAATTTAGATATAACTTAAATTAACCAACACAAGGAAATAATACTTAATACAACACAATATAGTTAGAAACAACTTATATAAACTAAACTTTCTTTCAAATCTGTCTTATGAACATTGTATTTTATCGATATCTTTCCTATATATGTTTTTGAACGTCTATACATCTTCATAAGGAATAAGAATAGTTATTTCATTTAAATGTTACATTGTTTGTTACGTATTGCAGGTTATATTATTAAATATGATTGGTATATTATGTCGTGGGTCGACGAGAAGCCCACCTATCAGGTGTATGTTAGAGCTCTACTCCGATGTCAAAATACGCTATTATTAGAGGCACTTTTAGTTTCTAAAAATAATTAATGCGTCTCTTCCTAGTGCGATATGCCAATGCTTATATTATCTTTGTATCGATTGTAAAATTTATTAATTCAATTAAAAAATATACACATATATCAAAGTTTTAAAACACGTAAAACTAAACTATACAATTTGTACAGAAATATTTTTCATAAATTCTTCAATTACAATTTTTGACAATTGGGCCTGTATGAGATCTTATTTAGAGTTGATAATTGCGTGAACGAAATAAAATATAAAACAATTGTATCGTATTTATTATATAAAATAATTTTTTTTATTATTTATCTAAGCTTCAAAACCTAAGTTTTTATTATATTACCTCATGATTTTAAAAATCTTTAAATATTCAGGAATCAGTCAAGTCGACCTTCAGTATAGTTTTTATCTAACGTTTATATTTTAATTACTTTATAGAATGAAACACTCGCAACTTAAACGACTATCAGAAGACCCAGCGCATTAGTCGCTGATAATTGTTAATTATTACTCACTATTCATATAAATAAATCGACAAGGAAAGCTAATGTGACTTATATGTGTGCTTTCTCGTGATTTCACTTCGACTGTAACAAAATTCATTAACTCTAAACAAACTTTCTTGTCCATTTAACATAAAGATTAAACATACATTATTCATTTCCATTATCTATAATCAGTCACGTGCGAAATCTTAACTATTTATTCTTTTCTATTTGATATATTTGTATCCAATATATCAGATTGCTATCAAATTATTATGTATCTGTAATTTTATGAACAAACACAGTATGTCCTTGGAAAATATCCATCGATTTTGATTATCATAGAATGACGTATCTAATGAGATTTACAAAAATATAATACGTAATGAAACTGAAAAGTGTTGAAGAAAGCAATGTTTTCTCTCCAAATACAAAACATTTGTCATGGAAATTAAATTCCATAAGTAGTAATTATTTTGAATACCTGAAGTTAGATTAAAAAGCTTTAACAATATACGCAACCCAATACTAGAAGGGGTCCGGAATAAGCGGTCTTCCGTCCCAGTATAGGTGAGACAGTTTCCGGCGCCAGCTCGCTGATGACGCTATAAATAATAATGTGTCATCCGAAGAGTCATCGTCCGCGGCCCAAGTCGCATTCCCGACCGCATACCGACCGGCTGCAACTACTAGAATGCCGTACGAGCCTGCAGGAATCCTATAATGGCCACGATCGCAGATATACATAGATTCTACTTACGGTGCACGACGGTAGTTTCATAAAAAGAAAAAACCGTTAATTGCACAGTTAAATTACTCTCAAACATATAATCGATTATTAAGAATAAGATAACAAGGGCAGATAAGAATATATATTTAGAGATTAGATTGAATAGAGTTTTAATAATTTAATCGTAAAAGGGCCCTTGGTTCGTTACCATAGATAAAGTCACGTGATATCAAAAAACTGGATTGGACTGGATTGAAAGCGTACGGGAATGTTGTAGGTGTGATACAACGCTCCTCTGACGTAGACGACTACAGCGACTATGTATTATACAATACAATAGTTGTACATTGTATAATATATTATGTTACTTATAATTGTATTAACTGTATTAGGTTGTAACTCTAAAACACAAACGATGTTTGTTTGGGTGACTCGCTTGCTTTATAGTTGTATACAAGTGAAGTTATTAAGTGGAATCATATGGTTTGCGTTTAGTTTAATGTAAATTTTATTCCAGGTTACGAGAATCAAGATTGGTTCATACCGTCACCAGCACTACCCGTCAGCCAGGAAGACCTTGCACTAACACCTGACCAGATCAGGGAGACGCTCAACTATTTTCGTAAGTACAACTCATTTATACAGAAATACAAGACTTGTTATAATGGCACCAATTGGATATTTTCTCATATATTTATATACTTATTTCTTACCTATGTCCGTTTATAATTAACTTTAATTTTAAATGGTTTTCGCTTATCAAAAAAGAGAGTGCTTAACAATTCAATAACACTATAGAACATAAACATAATAACAAGAAAAATAGAATACTTCCTTTTATACATGATTACGCCTAAGGTCATTAGTTTTCTATGTTTTTTTTTACATTAGATATTTGATAGAATTACACATATATAAAGGATTAATAGTTTTAGTTTATTTTTTTTCGGAGATACAAGCATTTTTATGAATACAGAACAGTAATTTGTTATCTTTAAAGATATATTAAAATGTATACATTTGTTGACTCTAAAAAGCTGCATATTATAATTATTTTTCGTTGAACAAAAGTAAAAAACATGGTTGTAGTCTTGAAAATATTTAGAATTTAGATGTTAATTAAAATTAAAATTAATTTATTTTGTTTAAGCTGTCTTTACTATAAGTTTTCGATATAGAATATCATTTTAACGTTTTTTATAACAGAACATACATTATTTATTTTTTGTATGTTACCTTTACTTTGTGATTCTACCAAGTTAAATGCATAAAATTATGGCAGTCCATGATATTGTTTCTAGATCTAATTCATTTTTGAAATTTGTATTTTAAATATGGCGGACCGCTATCTGACACATTTATACATTCGCATAAAATTATTTTTAATTCCGACCGTTTGATCATTTATTATTATTTACATTTTTTAATATCCTTCACTTAATGTTTCTTTTATAGTTGTTATATAATTTAAAATGTATTTAACCTGATTCAGTTTATATTTGCGTCATGGAAGTATAAATTTACTTCAAATTTGTATTTACATGACTTAGACAATATGAATATTGAAACATCGGTTTGAGATACAATCATTTCACTTTAAATATAATATAACTCTATAAGTCACAACTGAAAGACTTATATTTATCGTGACAATATTTTAACAACAGGTTATTTGAATAAATGTAATAATAACTCCTTGACCTTATATAAGTGATAGTAGATTCGCTCTAGCGATTCGGTATGTGTATATGGCGTCTGAATAGCGTAGAAATCATTTTGTAGATAAGAAGCGTATAATTGTAAATTGCGGTGTTGCGGCTGGCGTTAGTGACGGGCAGCGGGCGTGCTGTCAGGGCGCATGCGCGGCATCGGTACACCGCGTCAACAGTGCCGGTCGCGGCGGTAGGCGGTACGCGCGTGCTCGCTACTCGTCTGTACGTATTTCGCGATCAATAACCGCGCGCACAGCCGCAACACCACACCACACCTAGCGGACCTACCCTTGTGCAAAACTGCAAACGACCCGCTCCCCGGCTGACTACAGACCTGCACCGCTGCAGGCTCCATACCGCTACCGTCCTTTTATCCTACAAAACCGCCGTTCCTGAACATATCCGTCGCGGTGTTATTAATAAGTTTGTAAAAAGAGATTTGTGCTATATAGATTACATATCATTACATAATTTTGTGAGTTATTATTAATTAGTTGTATCAGTACATCAAATTGTAGATAGTTGATTAATCGTCTTTTGTGTTAACAGAAGAGTATAGTTTCATATTGTATAAATTTAGACTCGTGTTGGCGTGGTTATTGATTGAGTGTTCGGGATTCGGGAGTGCGCGCCGTCGCGACGACCGAAGCCCCGCACCCCGCACCCCGCAACATTCGGGGGCTTCTGCTGGAATATCTTATCTTGACCGTGAGAGCATAATTATTATTATGTTCAAATGTATAATTTACAGTGTGCTCTAAAGTAGAACAATGGCTTAAGTACAGTAAATCATTCACATTTCAGTATTATAAAGAAATTTCCTAATTATGCACTAGAATATATAATTATGACGATAAAAAGAGGAC
>DVQP01003323.1:0-10992 GCA_018231745.1 Danaus eresimus
CATATTTATTTATTTATATTTATATTTATAATGATTATAACCATCACACGACTTTATTATATTTGAGTTTATTGAAACTAATTATTATAAACAAGTTTTGATTCTTATCCAGTTAGACTAAACGTTAAAAAAATAAAGTAATAGTAAAAAATATATATAAGTTATATTTTCAATTAAATATTATTTAAATGAAGCTATAATTTAATTATTTTGATTGCGCCGTCACACTTAATATTATTATCTCTGGATGTACTTATATTAATATGCAAAAATATTCTTCAGAGTTAATAACGAAGTTGAAAGTGTAATTGGTAAATTGAATAATCAACATGTGTTTTGAGATTTGTGCTTTATTGCTAGAATTAAAATTATAAAATAAATAACTTGTATAAGTGAAAATGGTTTTAGTTTATCTTAATGAAATCGACTTACAATAATGTAATAAATTTTGCTGTTAAAAATAATAATAAACACAATAATTATAGGTTATTGAACGAAAACATGTTATTCTCTTTTACATAGCAATAAATATTTTCGGTTATCTAATTAATCAAAATTTGATTTTGTCTTTGTTAAATGAAATTATATGAAACATTATTTCATTAACACAAAATTTATGTTCCCCATAATTTGAATTAGTAATAGCAACATATATTTATATACATATATAAACATTAAGTCGGTTGGAAGTACACACAATGCTTCCAAGATTCAAAACCTTCTGCACTGATTAAGCTGAAATTTTGACTCGATATAAAACACGCTTCAAGGATTGTTTTAATCTATTTTTTAAGATACTAGCTTACACCTAAATACGCTATAAAAATTAATTACACCACGCGGACGTAGTCATGGGCAAAAGCTAGTGTACACACACATACATATAGCAATTTGAATCATCGGTGTAGAAGACGTAACTATTCGTATGAACAAACACCACGAATATGTGAATGTTCAACGCGTGGAAAATGTGATTTACAAAACTTTCAGACATCCACGCTTACAACAAAGGACCCGAAATAATCTTTACACTCCTGTGGATTCTCGTAAATATTTCGAAGGATCACGCATTATATATTGTTATAAAATGAAACCATATATTAAGATAAAAGTAAAATACTGTCATCTTTATAAATATTTTCTTTCAAATGACGACAATTTTATTTATTAACCAAGTATCATCACGAAGTATTCCACTCGCCTCAAACCGAAAGTAACTGTTTTCTAATGCGATCTAAGATTTCCGCGAGTCGTATAAATAAAAAGAATATAATTGCGGATTTACTACACGTTTTTTTAATTACCTTAAAGTACACAATCCCGACGTTTCGGTTCCTTTTCAGCAGTACACACGCACATCTCGTCTGCCCATGATCACGGTTGGGATTATGTAGTTTTAAAGTAATAAAAAACCTCGCGTAGTAAATCCGAAATATATTAGTTTTATTTAACACTTTCCTTTCGATACTTAGATATCTAACTTACAACTGATCGGAGGAAAAAAACAATAATTTCTAGAAAAATATGATGCCTAGATAATTAATTAACATTGGCTTTACGCTATGACTTCATTCTGTATTGGGATAGTTTTTTTATGCTATGGCTTCATTCGGACTGGAATCGTGGAATATTTTGCCAATCTCTGCGTTTTTGTTTATTGGACGAATAATAATCTTGAATACTGGGCGAAGGAAAAACATAGGAGTATGTCGAATGAAATAAAAGATTTGATTTAATTATAATTTTTATTAAAAACACTCTATATATATTCAAGACAATTTATAACTGTAGGATCTTAAATAGCGCCATCTACATGAAAAAAAGACGTGTTTACTTACTTTCATAATAGTTATAGAAAAAACGTTTCCATGTTAAAATATAGCAGATTTTATTAACTAGAAAAGAGATAAGCACATAGCAATTATTGTAATCTTAGCCTATCAAGCCGTGATGATATTTTAGGTAAGTGGTTTAGGAATTAATGTTGACAGTTTCCGTGTGATGGCACGCTTAATAAAATGTTTTCAGAAATAAAATGGCCGCATTCGATCTAAAAGAAATCTTTACTTTTCTTATTCCGTAGATTCAAAAATAAAAATCAATATTCAATATAACAAGATTCGGAAGAATTAAAGACATTTCTCATCATTTTTTTATATTGATAAGGTCTCACTGTTCTTATTACTTATGAATGTACAATTTTAATATAATATTAAGTAATTTCATGAGTTATGACATAATAGTTCAGAGATTCAAACTTATATAGTAAACTGGGAAGGTGATCTTTTTTTATTTGGTTTAACTATCTCCCGAGAAATAAATAAGTCTTAATGTAACACAAACTTGCTCAAAAAATTTATAATTTTTTTACAAATTATATAAACCTCCAAATTGTTTTGAAATTATTTCACTATAAAATATGTTCATTACAAGTAAATCTATTTGTTCTAAATCAAAGTGACTGCACTTTGCAAGTAATGGTGAGTCTAAATAAAAACAAAAAGTATTTAGATAATATAAATGTTACTTAAGTAAATCTTTGTGTTTACACACCAATAAATAATGACTGATAGTATGGAATGTTTTTAAATTCAGACAAAATTTCTGTAATAAACAAAGCTAATTATTTTCTTCCTGACATCCTATCTACCTTTGTAGTATTAGTGATCATTTTTAAGTAAATTTTTTGATTACTCTCGCCGGGGTAAATGTTCAGAAATTATAAGTTTCATTCTGAATGTATTTTATTTTCAACCCGGATTCGATGAACACATATTTTTTTTTATTAAATGAATACACAGTATTTCATCCTCAGACCTCAACATACAATCTAGAAAAACTACATAATAATCAAGTAATCTTAGATTTAAAAATTCCAGGAATTATGGAATTTCTAAGCAAACATTTTAATTTATTTTTGAAACTAAAGTCAATTTCGGATTCTTAACTATATAATTGTTAAATTAAGTAAAAGTAGCTACTCTCTATTTGGTTTCTGGCAGGACACCTTATTAAGACTTGTTTAATCTAAACGTTACATGCATATGTATTTTCAATCAATTACATTGTAAACTATTTAATTCCACTCAGCAACTTAATCATTTATAAGTAAAAGAAGATACATGGAAACGAAATTATCAAATTTGTCAATTAATAAAAATATATAATTTATCCAATGTCAACTTGACAGTTAGGACATTATCATATAAATAAAATTGCCAGTTATTTTGTATCGTCTGTGGTTAAATTACACACGAAGAAAAAAATTGAACATTGTTGCATATATGTTATTTGTTTAAATAAAAATAAACATTAATATTAGATACAAAAGGTAAGTATATTATCATGAAGTTAACACCTATTTGAGAGTTATGTCTTAGTCCCTTTTTAATAAATAACTTATTCTTAAGACACAATTATTTAATGGCAAAAGCGGAAATTATGTTATTTAAAGTGATAGGAACAGATATTTTAAATAAGGGCTTTTTTATTACAAATATATATGAGAAACCATAGATATTTTAAATTCACAAACCGACATATATAATTTTGTAATAATTATAATATTAAACACAAATTTTATTAATATATATAGTTTCTTCAGTCACTTAATTTGATTTTCATATTTTTTTTTATATTTGTTCCCTTTAGAAAAATTTAATTATTAATTATTTCATTTATCAGTTTCTACTGTTAAGAAAAAAGTCAAGACATTGTGGTAAGAAAGTTATGAAATGTATATATTGCAATGAAATGAGCTAAAAACCCTAGAAAAACTTATAAAAAAAATCTACGTAATAAAAAGACAATTTATAGAACTATTTAATTAACATAATGTGAAATATCTCTTCATATAAAATATTTATTTCTTTTTCTGGTAAACGTTATACTCATGAAAAAAAAGATCTTTTAAATTTTTTTAGGTGCAAGTAATATATATGTATATCTTAATAAATGTTTTTGAAAAAAGTGAAAGTTTGAATTTCCGAAAAGCATGGCATAGACAATAGGATAATATTTTTTATCTTTAAAATGTAAATAAACAAAATGATAGGTTAGTAAATAAAAACTTTTAAAATTGAATAAAGTTAAGCTATATCAAATTTAACATAGCACTCGTTTTTACATAGTTTTAATAACTTATTTTAAACACAATTATTGAACATTTAGTAATTTATTTGAGAAAATTTCTTATTCGCGCTTTATCAATACAGTCTTACCAACTTCATAAAAGAATTGTTTTGCAATTAGACCACAGAAGAAACACATTTTTTAGAATCCAAAGACAATGACTTGTTTATCATTATCATTTAGAAATATGTTTATTTTTTGCGTAAATCGTTAGAAACTGTATATTTTCTTTAACAGATTACATTTTTATATTTTTAGGAATAAATTTATCCTCCATTTCCCTTATTATTTTTCAGCTTACCAATAATAGTTTTATATAAGCGTCCAAATTAATGCACTTGAATAATCATAATTGTTGTAATGTTTTTAAGTTTTGATTATTAAAAAAAATATTACATAAATATAATATTTTTTTCGATGACTCTTAAAATATTTTCTATCTGTAAACGTCCATGGACAATTCTTGACGTCCGACGCCGTTCTTTCTCCTTTTGTTAAGTTGCCATTGCTGTTGCTAACGCCATTTTTGTTATACACTATAAGCTGCATAAGGTGATTTTTTTATACTCATGGGCGCATGACATAAGTGGGAAAGAGAAAGTTGTATAGGATAGTATTACGAAGCTGCAACGAGTCTGAATATTTTCTTCAAAGCTTATTTACGACGTTTCTCATTGTCTATGCTATAGATACGCATCCAGAGCGATACATACGGTATAAAGCTTTTAGTGACAAATGTATAGTAAAAATGAAGGAAAACGCTGTACTTAAGTGGCAAAAAGTTTACAATCCTAGCGGCCCTCAACCACGACCTCGCCATGGCCATCGTGCAGTTGCTATAAAAGATTTGATGATAGTTTTCGGCGGCGGAAATGAAGGGATAGTTCATGAGCTTCACGTCTTCAATACCACCACGAATCAATGGTTTGTTCCTGTTACGAAAGGAGAGGTGCCTCCAGGATGCGCCGCCTATGGCTTCGTGGTCGACGGAACACGTCTCCTGGTTTTTGGCGGCATGGTAGAGTACGGCAAGTATTCCAACGATCTGTACGAATTACAGGCCTCCCGGTGGGAATGGAAACGTCTAAAGCCTCTACCACCCAAGCAAGGTCTACCACCTTGCCCGAGGTTAGGTCATAGCTTTACTCTGCTCAATGGTAAGGTTTACCTCTTCGGTGGACTGGCCAATGAGAGCGACGATCCGAAGAACAACATACCAAGATATCTCAATGACCTGTATACATTAGAGCTGTATCCGAATTCATCCATGACTGTATGGGACATACCCATCACCTACGGTCAGTCACCACCTCCTCGCGAGTCACATAGTGGTGTGAGTTACACAGATAAGAATACTGGAAAGTCTTCTTTGATCATATACGGAGGTATGAGCGGCTCACGTCTCGGTGACCTGTGGGTGCTTGATGTGGACAGCATGACTTGGTCTCGGCCTGACCTGGGCGGCCCTCCACCACTACCCCGCTCTCTGCACACAGCAACTGTCATTGGACATCACATGTATGTGTATGGTGGTTGGGTGCCGTTGGTTCCGGATGAATCAAAACTTGCAACACATGAAAAGGAATGGAAGTGCACCAACACACTTGCTTCTTTAAATTTGGATACGATGACTTGGGATTGCATTGCCCTTGATAAGTTTGAAGAGTGTGTGCCGAGAGCTCGAGCCGGGCACAGTGCGGTTGCTATTCAAACAAGACTCTACATTTGGTCAGGCCGGGATGGCTATAGAAAAACTTGGAACAATCAGATTTGCTGCAAAGATCTGTGGTATCTTGAGGTTGGTGTGCCACCACAAGCGGGTCGTGTAGCACTTGTAAGAGCAGGCACAACTTCACTTGAACTCTGCTGGCCAGCTATGAACACAGTCACTACATATCTTCTACAAGTTCAAAAATGTGGAAAAGTTACTCCCACACGGTTCCCGACAGCTACGGAACCGGTCGCAGCTCCTCCTCCTGCCTCACCTGTCTCTGGACAACCGGATGCTGCCAAAGCTTTTGGACTCACATCACCCATTGCGACTGGACTACCACCAACCCCAATTGATCTACCAATAAGACCTGCGGCGGCCGCGGCGTCTCCAGCTGCAAATCCCATTGTATCAACTCCACAGAAAGTCGTATCCAGCGCTATTAAAATGCCTGGTCAAGCTGCCGTCAAAATATCTCCCAACACTCCGAAACAAACCTACCACGGCAAAACAGTTGTAAAGTCACCGGCTGCAGGCTCTTCACAGCAGATAAAGGTCGCTGCGGTCACGCCACAAGGAGTGACTCGTATTGTAAGCGGAGTAGCGACTCCTAATACAGTTCGTGTGTCCACCCCGCAATCAAACGCGCAGATAGTGCTTGGCGCGGCGGCGGGCTCTACTGGCTCGCCGAGGTTCGTTCAAGTGAAAACTGGAGCTAACACCGGTGTCGTCAAATTAGGAAGCAGTAATGTGCCTGTGAAACTCGCTGGCAATGCCGTTCCATTAAAAATTGGTGCAGCCAATCTCCAAGGCAAGATCACAGCAAACAGTGTTCAGAAGGTCGGCACTACTCCGTTGAAGCTTGGTGCTGGTAATGTAAAGATAAGCACGAGCAATGTGTTAGTGAAGACAGCCGGAGGAGTTCCCATCCAAGCCGGAGTCGGCAGTGTGCAAGTCAAGGCTGGAGTGCCGGTGAAGCTGAGCGCTGGCAACCTGCCGGTAATCGGAAGTTACGGTGGCGCGATACAAATCGCAAGCGGCGCCATCGGCCAGCAAGTGAAAACGCCGGTTTATAAAATAGTGACGGCTAAGTCTAGCGATCAAGGAACGGCCGTCACGAACGCCGTGTCAGGATCTCCGGTACTGAGGCAGGCCGGAGGTAACGTCATCATAAAGAAGACGCCGGGCGCTAGTTCACAATCAAGCACGTCGCCCCAGTACGTGACACTGGTGAAGACTTCTACAGGTATGACCGTGGCGACTGTACCCAAGATGGCTGTGATGCAGAACCGACCCGCAACCCCGGCCAGTGCAGCGCAGGGCATCACTCCCGGGGCGACGATCGTTAAGCTGGTATCGGCTAACTCGGTAGGCGGCAACAAGATCATAACACTACCACCCAATAAGCTGCAGCTCGGCAAGACAGGTGTTGGAGGCAAGCAGACCATCGTTATCACCAAGTCAGCGAGTCAGTCACAACAGGGGCAACCGCAGTGAAGCTGTCAAAGACCCTCGGCTTGAGTGATACCAGTGCCCTTAGCGTGCCGGCTATTGTTGGTATACTAGAAATCATCTCTAGATTGTACATTACGATGAGGAACACTAAAGTGAAGTTGACAGGAGGATGTGTGATGATCATCTGACTCTTATGTTATTGGGTCTGTCTGTAGAGAATGTCCTCTTAGAGTTTTTACTGAAACTTATTATTTACTCTTGTAATTATTTTCGAAGTTGTCTGTTTGCGTTAGGTCCTGTGTCTATAGCGATCTGTGAAGTTGTTAAGATTCAGGTGGTTTGTTGACCGCCCCCTGTATGAGCTAGTTGTACTAATAATGCAAGTGCCTGCCGAGATGCTCTGCTGCAGTGTAAGTAAAGTAGGAGGGCGAGGGGATGTAGACTATCACTTTTTAATATAAATCAATTAGATTTTAAAAGATTATTCAATTTGAGGTTTTATTTTATGTGTTTATAGATTTATTCCTAAATTAGAATATTTTTGTATGTAACGCTATGGATAAGGAAAAAAAATAATAATATAATTTTTCATTAACTATTAATCATGACCAAATACTGCCATGATGAACTAGACATTTCATTGTTTTATAATCAAAATCGTCTCACTTGTTTGCTGTGCAATTATTTTGCTGTCTTCCTTGCATCTGTTTGGGACTGTTTCTAATTCATGAATAGTAGCGATGGCGAGACACTACCGTGCTGGATAGTAATATATTCCTAATAATGAACTGATGGCCAGGGTGTCGGGCAGCTCACCAAGTGAACGCCAGCGCCACGGCCATCGTGAGCAGTGTTAGATTTAGTTCAATCACAATATAATATTATATTATGCACTATTTAAGTTTTTTTTATGACAAAACCATTGTTGATGTTTATATGGTTTGAACTTCATCTGTGTGATGTAGACTCCTTGGTCGAGGCTATTTCTATATGACGCCCATCGGTCCCGCCACAAGGATAGCCGCTGGCTGAAACGGATCACAGACTATGCCGATATATAAAGAATATTTTATCCAAATATATGTAATCGAACTATAACATTGAATTATGATGTTCAAAATATGGCTAAAACCATAAGGTCTTTAGATTTCGTCATAGTCGAAGGAGTGGTGTACGATGTGCCTAATTTGATGGGGATGGAGGTTTTGGAAGGCTACAATATAATTTATATCGACGTAAATGCAGAATATCACTACAAAGTTGTGAAAAAAAAAGATGTCTTACATATAAATTCTGCATTTGACTTAGTTTAAGCTAGTTGTATGTTAGTGTAAGTCCAAGTAAGGGAGGTATGAAATGTAAATATCAGTAAGTAGATAAATTTGATGTTATAGTTTGTTCATATTATGTTCATTTGCTTGAATAAACGATTTGGATAAGCGAGTGTTTCATTTGCCCTAACGACTTGTGTTACATCATTTTTGGTAGTGTAAGCAATTAGTTTGTTGCGTCAACTTAATTTTTAATTCACACTATAAACATAATTATTAAATAACACATTATATTTTGCACCGATTTTCTAAATAGTATTTGCTGTTCAATGTATTGTGTGCCCTTAAATGAAAGACTTGTTTTAATATATTCCAAATTCCACTTACCTACTTATAAAAAAATGCCGTCTATTAAAATTTGCGCCCTCTCTTTTTACCTTTAGGAAGTAATAATGTGTTTAGTTGTTATATTACAAGATAGAGGGCGTACATTACAGATAACATTACTTTTTCTATCTTAAAACAAATTAAGATTCAGACTTAATAAAGAATTATTTTTTAAATATATAACTGTTTTTAAGATAACAAACGTGAAGTAAGAAATGTCTTCTAAAAATATCATTTTTAAAATACCATGAACCTTTGGAAACAAAGAAATTAAAGCAAACAATAAAAAAAGACTCATTCTTATTAAATTACTTTGTATGAACTTTTTGTCATATCTATATAAAAAAAATAATGTTGTAATTAGTTGTACGTTTTGTATCACTAAAATTCTGCTAACATTTATATTATTGGTTACAACAAATAATCTGTATATAATAAAAGACTAAGTATCAAAAAGTTTATTATTTTCTGTCCCTTAAAAAACACTTTCAGTATATAAACATCTTGTATATAAATTAATTGTCTTATAAATAAATGTATGCTTAAAGTAGAACTTTACCTATTAAAGCCTATTTGTAATGCACGTATCACAATAAGTTATAAATATTAAACATCACCTAAGTTAACAAATATATATTTATAGGTCATTCTTATTTAGAATGTTTTTGTTTTGGGTTTTATTGAAAATATATATAATAATTTAATTTCCATCTCTGCTTTTCACCCGAGTAATCCGCAGGTTATTATGTTCATACAACTCCGACTATTGCCCTCTTCTGGTTTTGCTTCGACAACTCGTTTTATCTTTTTGCCGTTGGCGTCATATTTTCTTTCCGCCTGAAATATGAAAAATAATATTTATAGTATTATTTTATTTAATTATTAATATAATTATCATAATAATTCCATTACTGTAACAAGATTTTAGTCATGTTTATCAAAGTAAATGGCCCAACGAGTTAAATTGTATGATACGTATAAAGATAGTTTTTTAATCACTCAGTAGATGGCGCTTTATTGAACAAATAATGCATCTGCTGCTAAAGATATCTTAATATTATTGCAAGCAATACATCTAAAACTTTATGAAAATATACGGAAGAAAAAATATTATATTTCATTTCCAATAAATATAATGCACGTAATAAATACGTCGGGCAGTTCGTTTATTACGAGGTAAATGTTTATATTCCGGTGTCTAAGTGTTTCATTGTGTTCCACATTCCAAATGCTTTAATATTGATGATTACTCTTAGTTCACTTAACATTAAGAGGCGTAACATATAACATCGTAACATTAACACAGTCCGAGGGAAGTGGCCAGTAATGGAATATAAATATAACTGTGAAAGCAACGTTTAAAAACTAATAATGTATCAATTCACACTAAGTGAATTAATTAATATTTTTTTATTTATAATTTTGATTCTTTAAGAATGAAACTGACATGAAATGTAATAAGTTTACTGACATGCAGTCTTTTTTAATATAAAAATATTAATATAATTTATTTATGGTTTTATACTATCAAATATGAAATTATATGCAAGCGATATGGAGGAAATTTCAAGCTAAGGGTTAAAACTTTTTGGAGATATAATAAGTTAAAATTTATAGTTTTGCATCGGTTATTATAAAATGAAAGAAATTAAAGAAATCTTAACAAATTATGTGTAATCAAACTAAAAAATTTTTTTGGTGAACAGCGACATCTATCGTCAAGAGTTCATTGGCTAATTAGCTCCTAAAGCAATAAGCAGGCAATCACACGCGTACCTACGCTTAAAATATTAAGACGCCAAAACAATAACTCGTAAAATATCTTTTGTGGAATCTATATTATTTGTTTCACCAACAAACTCACGTCAACAATTTCTCCTATTTTATATTGCTCTAACATTTTGTAAGTTGATTTTGAATGTCCGGAATCGTCGAAAGCCTTCGTCGCATCCTGTCCAGCCTCTTCCAAGATGACGTCTCCCGCTGGATGCTGTAATTATATAAGAAACATATTAGTATATATATATATATATATAA
>DVQP01003324.1:0-10992 GCA_018231745.1 Danaus eresimus
GCTTTAAAATTGAAACTGTTTTTTCAGAAAGCAATTAATAAGCGATCTAATATAAATTACTGTCTGAAATATTTTTCAAACAGCGGTTAATACAAAATATAGCTTCCAATGAAACCAATATTCTATTAATAGATTAAATAATTCCGATACAGTCAGGGATTTTCATATTTTTGCTGACGGTCCGGTGACGGAGCGACAAAGAATATAGTTAATATTTAAGATATATCGCAATAATAATTACTTAGAGATAGAACAACCGTGGCCATAATACATGTATCGGATAAATTGAAACCCAATCTCTTTCCACATAAGCCATCTATGAGATAATAATAGAAGAGGTGGTCAGCGATTTGGTTGGAAAAAAAATATTTGGTTAGTTTTGGACGGTATTAAAAAATATTGTTTTAATACTTTATGCTCCTAGTATGTTAAATATTTGGTCAGGCTTTTTACATATCATGTCTGTATTGAATAAATTGATACCCAATCTTTTTCCACATAAACCATTTATAATACTATACCAGTAAAGATGTTCAGCGTGTTACGTAAGCGGTACAGATTAAAAAAATAAATAAACATCGCCGGGCGACATCGTTGTATAGATAAAATATCATATAACGGCTGACTCCGCGGAACAAACACCAAGCCTTGTGAACCAAAAGATTCCTGATACCACACAAGCTATGGAAAGATATTGCTATCCTAATTATAGATATTGTAATCATGTAGTCTTAGGTGTAGGTTATAAGTTTTAATATGTAATTTCTTAGTATATTATACATATAAGTAAGTTACGTAGTTTTCCTAGAACCTACGGTTGCCACCCTACATAATTAGCATGTTGAAAAAAATAATAGTACAATAACAAAACAAAAAATATTGGGAGATCTGGAAAATGCTAAAAAAAAAAATCTGTTATTATATGCTCACGTTTTTTATGTGAGCGTTTAATATGCTAAAATTATTAAGTTTGCTTTAATATCAAATCAAAAACCTGTTAGTGGGATGTAAAAAATAATTTGCTCTTAAAATTTTCAAATTCACTGTATCATACTTATGATATGTTTTATGTATTTTGAGCTAACTATCAACAAAGGTTTCAAAATGTTCGTAAATATGTCAAGAGTACTCTACTGATGTAAAATTCAAAAGAAACAAAGTGCTGACAGAATAAAGTAAAAACGTTTATTACACTTTCATGACTTGCGTAATTTTTAGTGGCTTTCTTTATTTTAAAGCTACTGTATCATAAGTTTTGTATAATACTATATAATATACATAAAACGATAATAATATGCATAAAATTGTTCTTAATTACGACATCATTCAATAGGTCTTTTGTGCACTTGCATAAAAGATGTGAATGAGTCACTCCTGCTATTAAATTGGTAGTTAAGAGAAAAAATATAAAAATTTTTGCAGTTGTTCAGCTAAAATTGGGTTAGGCTAAGTTAGTAGAACATAAAATGAATGTACATTGAATGAATTGCCAAAAAGAGATATGATAAAAAATACATTTAATACAATAAAATAATTTATTCGTTGTCTCTTTGTTCAGACTAATCCCTAACACAACGAGACAGAAACGTATTTCATAAAGCATTTGTAAGAGTCGCAAACAGCCAGTTAAATAAAATCAAACAAATAGTTAAATAACTGAAGCTGGTATTGAAGTAATGAAAACCATCTTTGAAGCCAGTACAGAAGACATATGAAGGAAAATTTAAAGTGTTGTGGAATATTTTAAAACAATATTCCGTATAAATTATAGTTTTTATCAAAAACAAATGATTCTAGATACATAATCCGATGTATTTTAATTTGTTTTCAATTTTATATAACATTATATATAACCATAAGTTATTTTATGACTGTTCGTAGCATTGTAAGCTCAGAGTTAAAATAAAATGTAAAAAAGTAACGTCTCACTCTTTAAAAGCTTTGAATAAACTGCTGTTATCAAATTAATAAACAGGTAATATTAATAGCTTCTATACATATTAAGTTAAAAACGCTGTCTTGTTAGGAACTAATAAAGTATGTTAAACATGATTCTGAACTGTGAAGATGTGATATCACTTTGATATAATAAGCTCGGGTTAATATTACTCCAAGAACATAAGGAGAGACTACCTAGAGCTTTGTGTGACACTCTTAATTAATATACTCTAAAATTAGGTTAACCAAAAAATATAAATGCGGACTTGATATGATTCAAAGTTTATCGTTATTAGTGTATTAATAAAATATGAATAACAATATTTTTATAAAACAATATAATTTTAAATAATAAATTAAAAAAAAAGAATGAAACATAATTTCTATAACGTAACGTAACGTAATTTAATGTCAAAATGTCATAGAAGTTTTTGAAACGTAACACATCATATTGACTTGGCGGTCCGATTTCGGTTTTATATGTCTATTAGTTTAACAAAACAGAATCATTTCATAACCAAGCAATGCTAATTAGACAAATTTACACTTAATATATAATCATATTTAAAAGAATGTTTTGTATTTAATATCTGTAAATTTTTTATGTTCTACAAATAAAATTATTACATTATTTTATTTTTTTTATTATCAAGTAAGGGCTAGTGTAATAATAATTGCAATTTGGCTGAGCTGCAACCTTTATCCTATGACCTACATTTAAAAAGGGATGCAATGAGTTTTATGATGAATGTAAAAAATTATAAGTGCGACAAATAAAAAATTCAACCGCATCCTGCTCCATAAAAAAGAGAACAAAGTAGACATATGACTTAGAAAATACACCGTAACCACTTATTAAAAACGTATCAAAATAAACTACATGATATCTCAAAAACAAAATTCAATCCCCTAACAAAAGCAAAGTTCTGTAACTTTTAAACGAACTACTTCCCATGAACACAAAGTAAACACAAACCTTTTCCTTTGTTCTAAGATATGAAACTTTTAATACATATAACTCACTATATCGATCCCTTTCAAGCTGTAAAATTTCAAACTAAAACTTAAATTACACGAGAGCAAGTTATACACAGACCGTCTTTATTTATAGATTAAATTGAAAAAGAACACCGAACCATAAATAGAAAAAAGTTTCTTTTTATTTTACAAAAGTTATTTAGAATTATAATATCATCATTGATTTTTTTCTAGATTAAAGTTAAGCATAAATTTAAGCTAAAGATAGTAAGGACTACTAATTTTTACCACAACTGCAATGTCAATAAGTATTTTTATATATGTAACGTAACTGTATATAACATACATATATACAATATGTACATATACTAGCTTTGCCGTCGTTTTTACGTAGGGACTAAAAAACAATTCATTCAAATCGGTCCAGCCGTTTAACAGGAATGTAGTGACATACACACGTACAGTAGAATTTTATATATAAGGATACAAATAAATATACATGAAAATAAGAATAAAGTACGTTTTTTATACACAAACATACACTTTTTTCCGCTCCATTGTGTAGAACAGAAACACGTATCGGCCCTCGCAGATGGCTCTTCATGTGTCAACTCAAAATATATTACAATTCCTTTTTTTTATTTGGTGGTTGGTTTTACGGAGGGGATAAAAACAGGACTTTTTTAAAAAACGACATCTAATTTATCATCTAACATAAAATTTAATACCAATTTTTTATTATAAATGACTTTAAAAAACCAAGAAATAACTATAAAGTAACTGTATCTGTGAAAACAATATCAAATTTCCATTTTAAGCTTTATCTCATTTTTCATTTACAGTCAATTGAAATGTTTTTAAATTGAAAAAAAAATTTTCACTCAAATTCATAGGTAAATAGCATTTTTCACCATACATCGATACTGTTTAATTCACCACTTTAAATCTATTATTTTCAGTTCCGACTGTCCCAAAATGACTTCTTTTGAATCAAATAATAGTATGCATCACAAGAAAGTCTTTCAATAATAGATTTAATACAAGGTAATAAAACAAATTACTTAGATAATACTAAAGCCATATAACAGACTTACCCTTAATAAAACAAGATATATTTAATTACGACTCTGCTTAATTTTGCTAACTTTCCCTTTAAAAATACCAATTAAGATCCACATTTTCGTGTATGAAATCACGTGCCATCAAACAAAATAAATTCTAATGAATTTTATTCCATATATATTCTTATCGGTTCTGTATCATTATCGAATAAATATCACAGACATATTTGTTTCACACGTAACGTTCAGCATCACAATTTAGGTGTTCGCTTCATCAAAATGTATGACTGGCCATCGTCTGTTGCCATTTTCATTACCGCGTTTAGTCTAAATATTTGTATTATTCATAATATATTTTCTACCAAAATAACAATATTCTTAAGCAAAGGCAATTTAGACTAACTTAATAAACTATCATCACTTAAAATGTCTAACAATTCTAACATTATAATCAAAATATTTGATACAATTAATTTAATTTGTAACAAAATTTTAACGCTCTAAAATTATACGTATTAATATTTTAAGAAAAAAAAACATTAAGTAAAGAAATATAAATAAATTCGTCTGTAATGTATGTATTGAACGAGTAATATACACATCAACTCGGCAGTTTGCTGAGAAATTGCTAAAATAACAAATGTTTCATAATATGTGACCCAAATTAGCATTCTTGTTTCCATACAGATTTTGTATATGATATACTTTAGCTTAATAAAAATGAGAGTACTTTTAATTATGATACGGTTTATTTGCCTGGAAGTTATTACTTTATTAATTCATTATTTCCAAGATTATTTAGATGTTTCTCGAATTTTGATAATTGTGGGGATTTACTTAAGTCAAATATTTTTTCAACTAGCTTAAGTAAATATTTTTTTTTTCTTTTCCTTTCGTATGTTATTTCTTTTTTGTCTTATTATCATTACATATAATACTAACGTAGTTGTAAGTGTACCTTTTTTTGAAACTAACAAATGGACTGTAAATTGTCTGAAATAAACATATTATTATTATTAAGTCAAGATAAAATCATGGCTATCAGAACTGCGGTAGGAGGGAACTAACCTTATATTTCTAGTCCTTATCAACATTTAATTACAGCTATAATTATTTGCCCATTAGAACAGGCGCTGTAAACATGAGGTGATTCATACAAAAATTTTAAAATATAAAGGACCAATTATTCATATAAGCCTTTTTTTAAAAACAATTACTTACTAAATAAACACGCAAGTGATAAATTAATCAGAGCCAAATGAGGAATGGCTTGACAAATTGCTATTGTATGACGAAATGAATAATGAAAATTGCTCACGCGACTTTATACGGCCTGATATATCTTTAGGTAATTAATAACACAAATGCGTACAATTTGGATGCAAATATCAAAATACATGCAAGCATTTACTCGTTACTCACGTGCTAGCGATGGTAACAGTAACCGGCTTTAATAGATGATAGTATTATACACATACATATATGCTCGAGGAATATACTCTCAATTTTAACTTTAATTTCTTCGCCCTTTAAGTATGGTATTAGCACAAATTTGATTAACCATAGAGTTCAATTGAAGCTTATCTAATGCCTTTATTTTTACACTTACCAATTGTAAGCCATGTTGCCCATAAGTACCTCTAATTAAGGTATTTTAAGAAATTCATACAAAAGCATTGCATAAATAGGGATATTTAGGGAACTTTTCTCTCACATTTTCAAAAAGCCAGCAGTTTTTGTTCACGACATGTCTTAGGGCGTTAAATTTCATTCGTGTCTATCCTAAGTCACTCATTCCAATACAGTTACATTTTCGTGAACACAAAGAGTATCAGAAAAAAAAAATTCAAATCTAGTCACGAGTAATAAAAAACAACATATATTTCTAAAAATTCCTCCAGTACAGGTCAAAGACATATTTAAGTAACCCTACTATATATTTAATTTAAAAAATTACATAAACTTGTACTTATAGTATTAATTTCAACCAACTACAAAGATAACTTATTTAAACACTATTTATTTACTATACTTTTCACTTTTTATTTATCATACCTCATAAAGTAAACCTAATATTTTTTTAATAAACATTTTTGCCTTTGCATTATATGAGATACATACACAAAGGTGTGAATATTTCCGTTCTGTATTACATCTAATCCATATTTATTTGTATGTAATAAAACATCTCAATCTAACAAAGGAAACTTACATTTTCTGTACCGAGCGTATAAAAAAAAATGTGGCACGTAATATATTGTAGAACTGCTTTTGTATACGAAAGGCTTACACAGTTTAGATTTAGACTTTTAATCCAACTTTAAACGTGATTTCTACGTGTATTTAATATTAAGTTGTAAATTTTTCCGACTATCTTTTCTACATTTAAGGTCAAAGTTTCTTTTGAAGATACCTACAAATGATTCACATATTTTATTCCCACAAAGTAATATAATGACTAGTTTGTTTTTTAAATTTTAACTTAAGACCAAAACAATAGGTTTCTTTGAGAAAAAATTCATAAAGTGTGTAAGCTATTTAACTTGCAAAATACGTAGCTGCAACAGATTTTGCACAGTTCAATCAATGCGGCTTGTCCATTACGCCGATACAGCTCGAAACATGTACATTCACGACATAATCAATTAAATATTTTAACGCAAAATATAAAACTATGAACAAAATTAAATAGCTTTTATAAACGTGTCAAGAGCAATTTAGTGGTATTATATCAAATGTATGACCTCTCCCAACATAAATGACAGCGTGTGCTGTAATATATTACGGTATGACATTTATTTTATAGATTTTTAAAAAAATCCTATTTAAATTAAGAAACAAATTTACATTTTTAATATTTAAAAACATATACAAAAATATGAGATTATATCTATCAGGTTGGCAATTAAAAATTATAATATGTTTTGTGATTTTATTTTGTAATGGTACTTTACTTAATGTTGAATATAACATAACGTCCTATGATCCTATAAAACCTTTACAATTAGCCGAAATAAAGGTCAAAGGCTAAAGATTAATTATCCTGATGACTCGGGCCATTTAATTCTTGAGTGCACTTACATTTAGTTATTCATAACTAAAATTGTAACACTCATTTCTATTAAGTATATTATAGGCCCAAATGTTGAGGCATGATTTTTATAAGACATGTTGTCTGTTTGCCTCATGTAATAGTTAGTCAACATGGCAGTAAAACCATAGGTGGTAAAGGGAAAAGTTGTAATAACGGAGTCAAAAGTACGTGATTTTCCTTATATAATATTAATAAAAATATGTTAGGATCATAGACAAAAAAGAATGCAAACTAGGGATGGTGAAATATTTAAGCTATCGTATTTACTACTGACATGGAAAAAGTATTTAAATATAAACGAGACTGTTTGAATCAATAGTACGTTGTAACATCTCACGTCCACTGTCCAGAAATTCGACAACTGTTCAAATAATGTGAAAATCTTTTCAGATATTTTAAAAGATATAAAAAAGTACAGTTAGTTACAACTAGTTTTATATCAGACCGATTTATATTAATTCTATGCAAACTTGTTCGATATCGAGTATCGGAAACTAGTCTATTATTCAAAGTACAGCTCTTGACGGTTTGTGAATGGAATTAAATATTGCATAGAATTGAATTCTGCAACAAATTTTAAAATCATATTTTTATGATGTTTTTCTTGGACTTTGATTAATACAGTTTAAGTTGTTACTTATTTAGAAATAAAAAAATTCTGTTTCAAGTTTAAAAAAAAATCTTTTTACATTTTAATGCCATCTCTTACCTGGGTTATACTCCAGTAGCGATCCAAGGATATGAGACACAAATTCATTATTGACGCTGTGCACAATAACACGTCTAAAGCTGAATGTATTTCACACCACCAGAAACCGAAAATCCAATATCCCATCAGCTCATTCGCAAGAGAGAATGGCATTATCACCAGCCCGAGAAAAAAATCCGATACAGCAAGGGAAGCTATAAACCAGTTCTGTATGTTCTTTAACGCCTTCTCAGTCGCTATTGCTATTATCACCAACATATTTCCAACAACCACCATAATCATTAAAACAGTCACCACCACGGAGGCGATTATGATATGGGCGGGCGAATAACCACTGGGGTACCACGTATTTAATACCACTTGGTTAAAAAACGTATCATTGAAAGTGCTATTGCTCTCTGAGCCGTTAGTCATTTGCAATGCTAAGAACTCCTCTTGGCTCATGTATGTAGGGACTAGGAAAGTTGAATTTAATGTGCTATTCACAGTAGCCACTGTAGTTTTAGCGAACAACGCTGTCCCGTTTGGCACCATGATGTATTTTTTTGTTTTATCGTCACCAGACGAAATCTTTTCTAATAAATTTTATCTATCTATACAGTTATTGTTTTGGTGTGTAGATTTTTGGCCCCGTTTAGTCGGTTTATAAAAGTATTAACTATAGGAACGGAATTTATTTAGAGTTATAGATTTTTTACATTATTACCCGCGTTATCTATCGTTTATAACGGTATTTAGCAATTAATTTACAATGAAATACTTATAATTTATATTTTACTTAACTATTATTGCTTTTGAACATTTAACACATATAAAAGTAACGAAACTATTCGAGCAAATTAATAAAAATCACACACGTTCTAGGCGACACACAAAAAAGCGTTAGGTATAATTCAAATGTGACTTTTTAATTATTTTATACAGCCGTACAATCGATATAGTGTTGTCATCGTGCAACTTTATACTTTCTGCGGTCCCAAAACCTATCCGTCTTAGCAAACATTTTCACTTTTTCAAATATCATCTTCTCACATTTTATTTAACCCAAAAAAGTCAAGTTACTCTTCAGATTATAACACCGCCATCATTGTTTGGCCCTGAGTCACTTGTTATTATGCCTCTGTATTACCTGTAAAGTAAAAATGTACATTATTTATAAGTTAAAATATATATGTACGTATTAATACAATTCTATGTAAAAGTAAAAAAAATCTTTGATGACATAGAACGTGTTTTATTTTATTTTTAAGACTAATTAATCTATCAATTAAAGTTCCATAAAAGGCTATAGTTTTGTCCCACTTTCACAACTTACACAATATTCCAGCGATCTAGTTTCGACAAACTTTCTAGAAGCCAGTATTCAAAGCGTTATTGAGACGTAAATTCGAAAAAAAAAATATTATTTTTAATTTTATGTTTTGATTAAATAACTGAGAGAACACATTGCTTCTAAAAATTTCTTATGAAATACTTATAATAACATACGTAATTTATACTTAATATTATGTCTACGAGTTTGCCCGCGAGTTCATCCGCGTAAAAAACGAAGTTGCGGTCAGAGAGAAATGTATAAACTGTGCCAAAACAATAAGTTACAACCTTTTTATTTTAAATAACCTACACACCGACTAAAGCTAACATCTGTCCAGCTGATTTGTGAATATGATTATGTTGAGGCGCCACCCAAAAACACGCAAAAAAACATTTTTCAAGTCGATCTAAACGTTTAGGAAGAATTCAGTCACATACGGACATACACTACAATAATATTATATAAAGATTCTCATTTGTATCAAACAAGAGAGTTTAACTGTATGTATTCCATTGTTACTACATCAAACTTACTCAATAATTCGAATAGTTTCTTAAGTGTATTAAATAAAAGCAATACTTATTTTTCATATAACCTTCTGTAGGAAAAGCCTACGTCTAGTAATAATAAAGATTACAACATTGTTGTAAATAAAAAGACATAAAAATTCTCATTCCTATCAATACTCTGTCGATTTCAATTCGATCCCTTGATACCAATCTCGGGCTGCATAAAAATATTGAATATGGATTTAAAATGGAAACACAAAAGATTTATAGTTATACAATACTATAATTTAACAACGTCATATACACATTTTTTTCACCAAACTCTGTTTGACAATTAAGTTCGCAAAACCGTTTGGTAAACATTAATTTACGATCTTTGCTATAAAAGGATGAGTGTGTTTCCAATTAACGATTAAAACATTACAGAGGAGTGAAAAAAACTGTGTTACAAACATATCAGCGAGGGATTTTTTTTCCCAAAAAATCTGTTTGATTAATGAGTTTTATCAGGTTATGCTTTTAACAAACTTTTTTTTTTGTTTTTCTGAGTTGACATTTTTTAATCATTCTGTAGGTTATAATAAAATCATTAAACAAAATATTGTTCAGTGCGAGATTTTATTGATTTAATAAGTACTGAATAAATGTTGACATGTTTGTGGTATAAGCTATTTAGCACATGTTTATCAACTGTAACAATTTACATCAAATTGCTCAGTAAATAACTGATTTGCCTTTTTGTTGACCGGAATCACTGTATCGCAATATGAAAGAAATATTATCATTAAGCGGCTATTAATCGATTTATGATAATATTCCTGAACATGACATTATTGACTATAAGGTTCTGGATTACTTATGTGTTCCTTAAATAATAATAGCAAAGATAATAAGCCTGAATCAAGGAACCAATAAAAGAATTATTCATTTATAAATCTTCTTCTATGACGTATAAAATTATAAGCATCGGCTTCTGTTTATTGCCTTTTTTATTATATCCTACTTCTTCAGACATACAGTTAAGGTCATCTGGGTAATATAGCTCTTTAGCGACAGCGCTGTCTGTTATAAACGCGAAGGATTTCTCGTTTTTGTTCAAATTACGCTGTGGTTTGCAAATTTTGTTTTCAAAAAAATATATTTAGTAAACGTTTTCTTGAAAAAAATACATTAAGATGCGAAATAGAAAGTATAGTAATATTTTATAAAACTATTAAACAAAAACTAGTGGAACTTATTAAACGATATCACTTCGCTAAATTAACTGGCAGCTGAATATTTTTATTTTTACTGATGCTAGATATACTTTATACTGACATCGAATCTATGACACCTCGTCTGCCCGTGATCACGGCTACTGTAAAGTAACCGAAACGTCGGGATAATGC
>DVQP01003325.1:0-10988 GCA_018231745.1 Danaus eresimus
GCTGTAATAAAGGATTTTACTTGAAGCTTTTGATGATAGCATTCGAAGTGATAGACTGATTCCAAAATTTCATATTATATAATGTTTTTCTTTTTTTTTAAATATGGATTCTGATGACGGTCTAATCCCATGTCTGCGCAGTCATTGTGCAGTATTTTTTTCTGAGCTTATTTATTATTATATAACAGTGAGATTATTATGATACAACCATGTCCATAGTAAAAATAAGACTTAATATATTTCACTTAGTCCTGTTGTTCTTCACTATTTTTAAACAATTAATAAACTGATCATACTTCTATCCTAAAGCTCAAAGAACTAAAATGATCATAATATAGGTGTATAGGAAGAGTGAACGCAAATAGGTCTTTCAGTTTTGCGATGAAGAACTAAAGCTAAAACGAGACTTAGTCTATCTTAGAAGGTCAAAGGTAGTACTATTTTTAACTTTGTGCTGCATATTCTAGACATACATTTAAAAATAGACCCTTTATGTGACGTTTATAGATTTCGCTGGAAAATATACACGAAGAAAATATTAACCCTATAGCTAAGACAAAGTTAACATAAACATTTCAATGGAAAGATGCCCGTTAATATCGATAAGATGATATAATTTATTATAAATTTTTTAAAGAAAATATATAAATTCTTTTTGAATACAATGTGTAAAATTCTTTTTGAATATAAATTTGTGTGAAATAAATTAAAGAAATTGAAAAGAGATTTTTGAATCAATTGTATGTAATAAATTGTATCAGCACATTGTGTTGAGCCCACTGAGGAGCCACTGATAACCTTTTCTCGTGTGGAGAAAGTTACATTAATCACTACGGTTGCTCAAGGCGGATTGACGATTTCAAACTTATGATTTGAAATTATAAGTCCACGATGTTTACCTTTATAGCTTGTCAGAAGCGTCTTATTCTTAAAAAGTACTTATGATAAAAAATCACATTGGTACTCGCCAGATTTAGATTCCGTACCCTAATGTAATAGAGGCCGGCCTTAAACCTCTAGCGTCTAGACCATCACGATTTTTTTAATAAATTTAAAAGGAAAACAATTCACACTTATTAATTGTCTATTATACTCAACAAGTACAAATATAGAGAGAGTTGATATGAATAAAATATGTTCGTGTAGTTAGTATTTATAAAAAAAATAAATTTACGAAAACTATCTCACAGTTCGTGGAAACAACTACGTATTTCATATCAATAGTTTGACAAACTTGGACTAGACAGAGGACAGTCACATAATCAAGTTAAAAAAATGTATAATAAAAATATACTTTAATTCTTCCACACAAAAGCTATGAACTACTTAGTAATTACATAACTTTTTATGATATTGCAACAATCGAATATCACAGATTGTATTAAACACGGATAAGGAATCTTCGGTCCGTCTAGTTCTATACCTTCTGGTGAACTGTTCAGGAATTCCTTCATAACTTTCATCTCCGGGGGCGGCATGCCGGGAGACAAGCCTCTATTGCAGAGAGATAGTCCACGTTTCACTTCGCATAATTTTAACCGGAACCATTGTTACTTACATAATTGTTTTTTATACTAAATCGACTTAGTTATCGAATTGCTGTTTGCATTGTACAGTCATGTTTTTAAATATAAGTATTAGTATGGGTTAATTGTTTGCATATTTTACTAATATTTATAGTACGAAGAAAAAGTTTTGCAACCATAACATAGAATTTTAAATTTTTATGGTACACTAATACGCAATTAGAAAAAGAAACATCTGAGCCTCGGATTCTCTAAATGAACCAAATTACGCTTGGTTTGAAATTGAAAAGAGGAATACATTCTAATTGCAATAATTTGCCAATAATCCATATTTTTACAACCTTGTTATAAAAATCCTTCTCCATATTTGGCATATATATAATCAACTTATACTTTGAAAAAAACATAAATATTATAAAAAGTAGAGTTAGTCACAAATATATCTCGATAGTACATTTAAATACAAATATATTACGACCGTTTTAATAATTTATAAAAGTTTTATTTCACTAGAACTTGTATTTTATTTCAATTTGTCCCAGTACTATAAACTTAATAGTAAAATATGTCTGTGGCTGTCCTTCAAGAAGGTAATTCGTTGTCGAAAGTTATATGTTTTATTATTTTTATTAAGAGATTTATAAATCTTACTTATATCCGTTTTAAGTTAAATATCACTCCTGAATTCCATTGCCCCGAATTAGTAATTTTATTTTCATGATATTTTTGTAATGTAACAAAACCTCGAGATGTTTATACCGACATAAGCTTCTTACTCTAGAATTATTTTGGAAAATTACTAAGTATTTATTGATTAACAATTTAAATAGATAATTTATTTTGAATGCTATCAAAATTTTGTTACAGCAGATTTCAATTTAATGTAACTCGTTTAAATGATTCATCTTATTTTTTTATATAACTGTTTTCCTACATAACTTCTATACAAATTTGTAATAATTTTGTTTTATTGCAGACAAAAATAGATACTTACTTATAATTTAATTATAATGCATATTAATGATTTTCGAATAAGCAATGTATATAGTGTTTATTGCTGTTTTTAAATATTTTTATTTAAACTTATTACTATTCCGTAAAAAGTCATTAATTTAACATTTAAGGTTTTTATGCGTCAAATACATTTTCAAATTGAAATAAAACTTTTACTTTATACAAGTGTGAGTGTCTTCAGTGTACTGGCTCTCTTTGTATATTATAATTTAGAATAATGAGTAACATAATTTTTAATAAAATAATCAGCATTTAAACGTGTTAAACAGATTTTACTTCAAAAATGTATAAAAGTATCTCTTAGTGAATAAAGCTTGTAGCTCCCTAAATAATAGTATTGAAAATGATATATAATAATAATAATAGACATAGAAATTAATAATAATAGAAATTCTATTAATTAAAATGTTTCTCCAAACGGGACTCGCCGCTGTCTCGTCAGTCTACGCGTGCTTTATAATTATAAAATATAATAACCAGAATTTTACATTGATTTCAGAATTATACATTCACGAGCCCACAATAAAATTAAGACGGTTACGTAATCGAATACTCTCTTTTTAAATGACTTATCTATTTACACTTTTTGTATATATAGTTCAAGATTTTATTTTATATATTTTATTTCACATTTTAACTTATACGAAGCTCATTCTTATAAATAAAAACGTTATACTCCGTCAAACTGTGTGTCTAGGAAGTGTGTGATCTATCAAAAAGAGTTATGGCAAGGCTAGACAATTTCTACAAGCAATTTTATCTAGTAGATAGTTCTCTACCCATTGAAGTAGTAAATCTTGCTTCTTACTGAATACCAAATACCCAGATTGTCGAAAATGTAAAAATCAGAGATATTTGTTGTTCAGTCCAGAAATGTAAATATTTAAAAAAAAAACGTTCAGAAATGAAAACATTTTTTTTTAATAATTATGAATGTTATAGATATCAAACCTGTAGTCATATTTCTTGAATGTTGAATAATTTTAAATCAGCAAAAACATTTTCCTCTTTTTACATTCATTTCAATATTTATATTATCATTTTTCGATTTTAAAGTCCAATATGGTTTATTTCGTGACGGTAAATAGTTGCGTATGGATATTAATAATAAACTTAAAGACATAATTAGTATAGTAATAAGTAAAGTCAGAATTTCAACTTTATTTTCCAAAACGATGATTCTCCGAGTATTTATTTAGGTACTAGTTATATATACAGCTGTTATAGCCTGCGACTTTAGCGTCAACGGAACATTTTAAATTATAATCTTGATTGTGATAATCTTGAGGTTTATATTGTAATGAGTAATGACGAATTGATGTACCATTTATTCCATACCATATTTAAAGAAAATTGTTTAAATACAATGAATTATAATACAAAATTCCAAACAGACAACGAGTTTATAAAAACTAATTTTGTATACTAAAGATTAAATTTTAGTGTCTTCGTATATTATGTCAAAGATGTTCAATGTGTCGTCCCTGAGTTCCTTCTATGTTATTACAGGGAAAAATGTATTTTAAGACATAATATTTCGGAGTACTGAACCTTTTCATAAAAAAAAGCTAATATTATTTAATTTTCTCACACGTTATGTTCTAGTAGATATGTTTCATTACAATCTAAACACATATATGTTTGTATACAACAAGAGTCTGATTTCGTACACTCGTCTAATCCCCAGTCTTCAGTTCCTGTCAGATACGATTCTTCGAACAAGAGCTTCTTCCACTGCTTTCATTCAAATCAGCTTTTCAGTGTGCATTTCATATATTAGGAGCTTAGCGCTGTGAATCCCAGGTATGACGAGTTGCCAGCAAAATGACAGCATCTTGATACAAGTAAAATGTATTTTTTTAAATCATATAATTATAAACATTTAGCACACTTGTTTTAATATACTGCATCTTCAGTCACATTTATCTACATAGATTGCAAATAATAATTGATATAAAATCCATTGTTTATTACTTTTACTGATCGATCAACATTAAATGCAAATTATTTAATTCACGTCACTCTCAGACCTTCCGTTAATTAACCAAAATTATATCGGTTTACAAATCAATAGCCAGCTCTTTAATGAATATAATTAAGTTGTTAATATTATTGATATCGTTTAAAATCTATTCTTTTACCTAATATTATAGTAACAATTTCTTAAGTCATTCTTTATTTTCATGTTTGATCTCGTAGATATTTACTTCCTACCTACTATTATCCAATAGAAGGGAGCTTTCAACTAACTTTTAACGATATAAGGACTCAAATGGCATAAAAGGGCCTCTTGGTATAAGTACGTAGGTGGATGTTACCAATAATGTGATATCTAACATAATCTTAAAATTTTCTTCGCAAAAGCTTTGTAAACAATGAGGTATACTGACGTTATAGATCATCAGCTTGTAGTATTTTGGATATTCTAAGCGATGAAGGCACTGATAGTAAATGTCATTGCGGATATAGTCACACACGCACACGCACACACACACACACACACTACTCACACGCGTTGATGAAGACTAACTCAAAATTAACATGCTATATGGTTGTCAAAATAACACCCAGCTCTTAAAACATCTTTTGCTTTCATAAATGTTCACTAAGTCTTTTCTTTAACTTAAGAAAACCTTACTGTTATTATTCTTATTTCAAAAACTAATCTTTATTTAGATAAACAATATTAACCAACCCATAAGTTTCTGTTACGATATCATAATTATGATTACAAAATTCGAGAAGACTTGGACCTTTATGCTAATAATCAAACTTATCTAATCACCCCACTTCACTAGGTTATATCTGATTCAGTTTTAAGTCGATCAGGGTTGAAATGAGATTATGGCAAAAATTAAATATTTAATCGTGGCATCTCTCCAAAAACGACGCCTATAATTATACAAAAGAAACAAGGATTATCTTCTGAGAACTTCAAAGAAGAGAGACAGCTGTCTAAATAACGTGATATAATTAATTCTCATAACAGAAATACTTACAATTATTTATTTATTTAATAAATCTTATTATTCAATTAACATGCCTTTTATACTTTGGTTGTTCATATACACAATATAAGGTATTTGAAATATGAAGATTTTTTTTAAATTATATAATTTCTTTAAATATATGACTTTAACAATTATATAATTACGATTAATTAAAAAAATGTATTTTTATTTGATTAATTACTCTTAAGTCCTCGTATAAATGTTAACATCCTTTATCAAAGCAAATATTATGATAATCCATAGGGTCCACTTAACTATTTGTTATTTTCTTTTCTCGCTTACTATCAACGTTTTACTTTCCCCAAGACCGCAAAGGGCTTGATTAAGCAAATCAGTATATTGCAACTCAATTTATAAAGAAAATAAACAAAACAAAACTCTTTTTATTTCGTACAAACCAATAAGTTCCATACAAATAAAATATTTATTTATTTTGTTGTGACATTATATTTTTAGTGAGTCGTAAATAAGACTAACAGGTTTAATATTCGTACGTTTCTATGTGTCGTGAGTATAAAGTTAAATTAATACTCTGTGCTATTTTCATTATACGCTACTGAAGTCTTTTTTTAAACTAAATTTAAAATTTGCACAACAGCCGCGTCATGATGCGGAGATAACTTATTGAATAAAACATAACATATTATAAAACAATAGTAAATTAAAATATGAAACAATGAACAAAACGTCAAGGAAAGTCACGACACTATATCGTCACTTTACGTCAATATAGCGATGGTGAAGTATTTGCCAGCAATCCTTAAGTAAGTAGAAGTTATTAAGTATTTTCTCAGATAAAATAACGATATCCGAGTATATAAAACAAACCTCATAATTTTAAGAAGTTATTATTAATTATATATTTTCGAAAATAAAATTCTCACACTAAAAGTACGTCATTGAAATGTCTGTTTAATTTAAAATACTTCGGTCATATCTAAATGACTATTAAACTATTAATCTGACTCCGTTTTTAGGACTTAATGCCATCAAAATTACTATTCTCAAAAACCAAATCAGTTTTACCCCTCGGGGGTAGTCCAGCTGCGGTCTCTAAGCCGTTACTATGTTGACTTTTAAATCGCAATATGACCATTTAAAAGTATCGTAACAATAAACAAATTTAGAACGTATTAATTACATAATATAAATTAAATTTGAAAATTACGTAACTAAAGTGTTATTTTAACAGCTTTACTGAGAAAATATTGGGTGAGTAACAAAAACTTTGAAGTTGAATCAGACGATGCGTTAATTTTTAATTGCGCTTACTGAAATTTTGTCACAGTTAACTCCTCTCTGGTTCCTAAATTAGAACTTTATATTTACCACAAAGTAACTGATATTCAGTAAACCTTTATGAAGGGACTCGAACTTTTATCATATAATGATTAGAAAAATATCGACTAATTTCAGTTTAACTTACTTTAAGTAATGATTTGTTATTTCTATATGAAATATAACGATATCTTAATCCTCTCCGGCTTTAATTTTGGTGTTAATAAAAATCTAAAATTATATCGGTTTATTTTCTGATTAATTATTTGTATTTGGTCTAAATTATATCGCTATTTTGAAGGCAATTTGTTTTGTGGTTATGCATTCAAATACTATGAATTAATATGTACATAAATATTCAAATCACATGTTTATTTGACAGCATATGGATATTCCGGTTAACCTAAATCATACAGATTATTATAATTTAAAATACTCATTATTTTATCTATAATAATTAATATAATTAATTTATTAAGATATAGCAAGTAGTTACTAGAATTAGTTAGTTCTTTCCGCAACTTCGTTTCTGTCAACTTTGGCTCAGAAAAATATAGCAATCAATTGATTGGCAGCAACATCTATAGTCCGTCAAAATGAAGGGCTTACTTATATGTCGTATTCTGATGGCCAAAGCACACTAGTATAACCTTTTATCAAAAGGATATCAGTAGTTTTTTAAGCACAAAAATACAAAACTTCGATCCGCCCACACGTACATCCATAAACGCTTACAAAAAATTATTTACATCCATAACATTAATATTAATAGATGCTTGGAAATAAATCTGTAGCTTATTTTGTATATTATATTATTACCCATATAAAGTAAGTATCCACATTCATCTTTTATAACATGCTTATACATTTTTTATACTATCAGTACGTATAGAGCCCCTTGTTTCTGCTTAAAAAACTCTTTTCTATAAGTGTTGCTTACCTAAGACTATGAAATCATTTACCTTACTTAAATCAGCAGTCTGGAAGCATGTTTAGTGTTCAACTATTTTATTCGTAACCACAATTATTTCTCCTCCGAAACTCCTCCAAGTGTTACATTCACAATTTTTTTATAAGATATTTCTCAAAATCCTAGCACATAGTCTTACGTTTTATGAACTTTATCCTGTTTGGTTCTTGATACAGTACGGAGTTATTTAATAAAATGTTACGCAAACGAATTACAATTTTTATGTAATGCTACTACATTTGAATACATTAAGAAATAGGCAAAATCAATGGTTAAAAAAATTTACTTAATCATAGAAAAAACACTAAACATTTCATAACGACTAACTACATAAAAGTAATACCAAATAGCACCAAATTACATTTATCTGAATCTGGTAAACCGAATTGTGATTAATGTATCATCTGGGAACGATTCCCGATGAGATAATTTTCGTTTGTACTTAATGAAACCTTTGTTCATCCTGATCCCAACTGAAATGAAGCTTAGATGAACTTGTTCTATACAATATGCCATTTTTTTTATTTCTTAGAATTTTCTGGCAGTCATTGTTTACAAAATAAATTGTTGCATAATATTGTAATTCCCGTCAAAGAATAATCTGTGAAATTTCATCTCAAATAAATCGTTTCAAAACGCAAAAGTATTACGTGTGGGATCTAATATGAGTCCTTGGTTAAAGGTTAGCCTTAAAGGTTAACCATATAATATGCTTACAGAAGGAAGGTTTTTACATATTATTATTTTTGTTTTAGAATACATGTAGTTCATTAAAGAGGTTAAAAATTTTAATTAGTAAACGAACTACGTCTAACAGATCTCGCAAAGTAGAAATTGAGATGTAAATAAAATTAAAAGAAGAATACTGTTGTCTTTTAGTAAAAAGAACACAGTTAGTTCTGTTAATAAATTAGTTTACGCCGTATACATTTACAAATTTCAAAAAACAATTTATACAAAGTTAATCCTACTAACATCACAAAGGCGAAAATCTAGAAGGAAATAGAAATGTATAAATAAAAATAATTTTTTTTATCATTTTCTAATATGTAAACCTTTGATTTTTATATACATTAAACGTTGTTCGTTTTTTATGGTTTTGAATAAACGATACTAATATTTTCGGAATACGCGTATTTTATTAGTTTTAAAAAGCTACATACTCGTACTCTCGACATTTCGGTTATTATATATGTGCAGCAATCGTGATCACACGTACCTAATCTACGGCATTGTTTATCTACATTTTTGAAAATAGTTAATTTTTTTATATAACTTATTTTAAACTTAATTAAATTTCTGAATGATAAGTTTACAATAAAATAAAATAATAGATCTTTCAGTTCAACTATTAATCTATTTAAAATTTACAACACTCTGAAATCGTCTGGTTTGTTAAATAACTAGAAGAATTCGACAAATGTTGACTACCAGACGTAGTTTTCGGTTAATGGTTTCGGTTTTTTAATCATAAAGATATATAGCATTTATATTATTTTCCTATTACTTTCAAGCCTTTTTCTGTAGGATATAAAGTATGAAGTCATGTTTGTTTACGTGCTATCTCAAGCAGAACTGATCCACGAAAAATTGATTTCCAGATATGGTATTTTTATATGGTTTCAATATAAAAAAAGTTACAGTAATATGTATATATACTTTTTGTTTATTTATGTTCTTATAAAAAGATAGATAGTAGTAACAAATTGTTGATATTTACAGATGCATTTAACTCACTAAATAGAGTTTTGTCTTCTTTCTATTGTTATATAAATTGCAACTCTGGCATTATTTACTTACAGGTACAGAGTATCGGTTCATTATCCGTTAAAATTGATAAATTGTTTTAACTGCGATGAAACAATTGTTGCATAAACATTATTTTAATTCCTCATCATTTGTTTAAATAATGTACCATTGTTTCGGAATAATTGAATCTAAAATACATATTATTCAGTCCAATAATTATGAAGTATTTAATTGTATTTATTAGATGGATTTTGGTTCAAAATTTTTTACGTATAAGTTTAATATAACAATTATCAAATATATTAATATGAAAGTGACAAAAGTTAGTTATTTATTCTACATACCATTGTTCTCAAGGGCCTCTATTAACGTTATAACCTGCAAATAAACAAGCGATCTTACTGATGATATGTGACAATGCTGTTCCGTTGTTTAAAACACCATATGCGAAAATGTTCTAAGACTCTAATGACACTACTTCATTAGCTCATGTGAAGAGTGGTATCCTATTTTCAACGTGGGCGCATAGGCTTAACCATCAAACAGTTTTCTTAATTTCTAATTCAAAAATATATTTGTTTTCAATTATAAATATTAGAGGACAGTGTTTTTGACGCCCCAGATGCAACTAAGCACTGCTTACCTACAACCACTCGGTGCATATATTTCGTACAAATAATCTCAAGGACCATCTACAAATCTCATGCTGTATACAGGAAACATTTGCATGTGTGTGTGCAAAAACTATGCATGTGTTAGTGTTTGAAAGGCACTACTTCCTTAACCTTACTCGTTTAAAATATTATAGAAACAAAGTTGGTTGTCAAATCGTATGGGACTATTTAATTTGTCTGTATACCTTAAAATAATTTTAAGTCGATTTGTTATTAATGTCTTTCTAAGCGCAAAAGAATACGTTTAAATTAGCTAATTAGTGAATTTATTAACAAATTACGGAAAATTATTGCTGTTATCTCTATACCGGTGACGTGTACTTAACGAAATTAATAACGAGTACATTTTCAATGTGGTCGTTTGATAATAAAATGAAATAATTTAAAAGGGAAGGTGTGTTAGACCAGTAAAAAATATTGTCATAGTTTTAATTAGTTAGCAGGTTTTCTGCACACAAGGAAGCTATTTTGTTTTCCTTGTTTGTTATTTGAAAAAAAATAAGAATGTTTGGATCTCCTCTGAAAATTCGATTTAAATAACTTTTATAATGCCGTGATGAACAGATCCTAATCGTTTCATGGTACTTTCGTGATTTAGCGCTAGTTGGTGGATTTATAAAATATATAGATATTCATTCTGATAGGACTGCTTAAATTTATGCGCAAATATTTTAATCTTTTAGAAGGGGAAATAATTATGAAAATTGTATTATTTTTTTTCAAAAATTTTCTGCTTATTCTATGCAAATATTCGTGAACGCCCCTG
>DVQP01003326.1:0-10988 GCA_018231745.1 Danaus eresimus
TAGCGGCTGTGTTACAATATATTATAGGATTTTTAATTTCGTATCTTTTGGTATAGGTTGACTTTAACAGTATTGGAGTAGTTACTTTATCATTGAATTGTGTCTCAGTATACGCGAGAAAGAGATTATGATAATATGTATCTCCTCTTCTTAATAAAGTTCCGCCCTCAACTCCAAATGCACAAATATCTGTGGAAATTCAAAGCAAGCGCTCTTCTTTAAAGTTATGATTTCCTGGTACAGCTGCATCACAATATTCGTTTAATATATTTTCGATTGCTGCATGAGCGATGATTATTTAAGAGATGTGAGATGATGATGATGATGTAAGATTAATCTAACTAAAATAAGAGTCCTGCAAAAAGTTTTTCTAGTATTTCATACGTTACATCTTTTTGCGATCAATGCAATTTGTTTATCGATAAATAAGAACTTAAAATATGAAAGAGTCGTGTTAGTCCTAATATTTTTGTAACTCAAGATCAGAGTTCCAGAGTTTTGCTGAAAATTTATGTACATATAGTTTAAAACCAAGTATAGGAACTTTTCACACAATCGAAAAAAAAACGAAAATCTTCTTATTTACTGCCTTGAAGGAGGAACAGAGTTTGACCAGTCCGCTATATATTTTTAATATTGAAAGTACCTAAACCTAAGGCAGACGAAGTCGCGGACAAAAACTATTATATTACAAAAAACATTCAATTACGTTTTCCAAATACGGATAGTTGAAAAAAACTTCTTGTTTCTAATAATAGTTCTTCCATGAATTAATTAGTAATATTCGTAGGAATTTTATTTAATAAATTTAGCGATTAATTAATTAATTCAATTCTTATTTGAATCTCATCTACTTAATAAAAATTCAAGTTATATGAGAGCGATAGATTCGGCATTTTCGTTTATAAGGAGAAGATTCTATTCTACATCACCAAGAACTTAATAAAAGCAGAAATTATAAGATGTAAGTATTTCATTATAACATTCTTCGCACTCCTGTACACGACGAATAAAATTTTCTATCAACAAGTATTACGAGCTCATTAACGAACTCACGAAGGTAGAAGGTACGCGGTACGCGGTAGAGTGTGGTACGCGGTAGAAGTAGGAGCGAGAGGTATAACAGCCAAATCTCTCTACAAACTGCCAAAGATTTGGGCCTGTCAGGATCTAACATCAGTTCATTGTTGGAACGTGCATCGAAGGTAGCCCTAGAAGGTTCGTTCAAATTTTATAAGGTAGAGAGTGGAGCTTGGACAGTGGAGGTGAGCGTTTAACGCGCGTTAGATTGGGGCTATTGAAGCTCCTCTCCCTGCAACGCGATGGACCCGACACCCGCTCAGTCAATCCATGGAATGCTAAGAGGTTTCGTCTCATATACACGTTGACTGCTTAATGTAACTTAAACATAATCCGAAATATCAACGAAATCAATAGTATAAAATCTTTTTTTATATATTATCTTAAATAAACTTACATAAATAGTATAAAAATATGGCTTCAAGTTCAATAACAAATACTCAGAATCCATCTTAGCCTTCACTGACGATCTCGTAATCCTGACACGTAACCCTAAACACTGTCAAGGTCTATTGGATGAGTTGGATAAATCCTGTGATGGATTGAGGACAACGTAAAAAAAATAATTCGAGTAAGTCAGGGATTCTAGGGCCTTCAACACCTATGAAATGTTTAATTTTTACACTTGTGAAGTACAACAACATGTCTTACTATTTGATTCGATTTATTTGTGTCTGTATAAGTGCAGGTTATCCATTAATGTGTGAGTTATTTCGTGATAGCGATGCAATGTTATAGGACCTCCTTTGGGCTATGAGAGCCTGGTGCTAATTTTTAAATAAAGATATTTATTTCGTTCCTGATTTGTTTTTGAGTTAGTTCTAAGTGAGTTTTAGTCATTTCAACTTTTTCAGAAGTGATATCAAATTATGAAAAATGAAAATAGTACAAAAAGATTTATTACATAACAATTAATATTAACTAGCTTACTTGCCACTTATTTTAGAAGTCGTTTTCTCTTAAATTATATTCTATTGTTATTATTTTTTTGTTTTAAATTTAAAAATATATTCTATTTATTCTCTATAATGCCATCGTTTTAATAAAAGTTATAATCTAATTTTAATTAATTAATTAGTTTGTTTAATTATTAATTATTTTTAATTATTAAATTTTTAATTTTCTAAATTTATCTGTAGTTTTCCACTCTATTGTGGTATAACTGGTTACTTATTTGCCAAATTGTTTTAAATATGCTTCAAATTGTATGTGGAAAAGATAAAAATAATAAATATCTCCTCTTCTTTATAAGGTTCCGCGTCTTCAACGTATACACAACCACCACCTGTGAATAGATAGATGAACGCAATCACTCTTCTTTAATGTTATGATATCCTGGTACAGCTGAATCTGTTCGGTCTTTTTTGTTCTTAACTTGAAAATATTTTTTTTTGTAAAATAATTTTATTAGAGCCACATCTTTTGGTTTGTGATCAATAGGAACTTAAAATACTCCATACAAAAAAGAATCACTTGGCTAACCTAATCATGATAAATATTATCAATTAATTGTTTGTAAAACCTACCGTTTCGAATAAAAATCTTTAATCATAAATTCTTTGTGTTGTATTTTTAGGGATTTTAAAGATTCCTGAGAAATAAAATGTTGCCGTTGTATGAGATTGTTGATTCCTCTATTAAGTAAATTTTTAATTAAGTAAAGGTTATTTAGGGTAATAAAATTACTAAAATTAAAATAAACGTCGAAATTAACACATTTAATTAATTTATACAGTTTTTTCCGTTTCTGATAAAGAAAAGACCCTCTTGCTCTATACGCACACCAACCACCTGTTGTGGATCGTTAAGTGCATTCACGGCTCTAACATTTGATGTGTTCCTGGTACAGTTGCATCTGACTTGATGTACATTTCGAACGGTTGTCAAAATATATAAAAAAATATTTTCAAAAAATATTTTTATTTATTTTAACTGTTTTATTTTTCTCTATAAGGAGATTTTTTCATACAGCAGTTAGTTCATATAGCAGCGGGAACTAGAGCAACATAAAGCTTCCTCATTATTACTACAGCAGTACATCAACTAAAATAAAACTACTAGTAGTGCAGCCAAAATACAGGCTAAAGTGACTTTTTTCATAATCTTGAATATTATGAACATTTATGAAAAATGTCCAAATGCATTAAATAAAAATGCATTAAATAAATTTTACTTATTTTTCAAAGAAATTAGTATTTAGCTTTTTTTTACATATTACTTTTTCAGAAGCGTCTTTTTCAGAAGTGAACCGCCGAAAATGGCTTGACTCAGACACATTACTATATACATAGTATACTTAAAGTATGTTTTAAACATTACGAGCTATGCTGAAACTGCTATTGTTGATTGATACATAAAGATAAATTTTTATAATTTTTTATTTTTCCAATGTGTTCTGCAAATTTTGTTAATTTAAATGAAAATGTATATTTGCGCAATCAGAATTTTTATAAGGACAAGAAAACTCAGTGTAGTGTTTATTATAAATTTAAAACAATGAAAACTTGCATCCCATAAACTTGCACTCGCATGCTGAATCCATTGAATGCTAAGAAGTTTTGTGTCATCTGTACTAAATTAAATAAAATAAAAATGAAACATTTACAGTAAAAGATTTTATTACTTCGCTTTTCGTTGTTAGTAAAGAAGAATTCACAATCCTTCGTGCGCACTGAACGCTAAAATGAATACAGACCCTGTATACTATTTATCACGTGAACATTAATAAGTTGCCGCTAACATGTCAGTGTCTTTTATAACTTCCTGGTAAATATTGCAAATACCATTTACTTCCACATATAACGTTGGTTTTTTTGTTCTTATCTAACTCATAATTAATTCATATTTAAAAGGACTTCAATAATAATAATTAAAATAAATAAATAATTTCATTATGAAACAACCATTATTTATTTCGATTATTTTATTAAATTTTACTAACACCCTTATTTATAAGAGAAGTGAGTACTTTTTCCAGTATTGTTTTTTATAAGAGTAATTAATTGTTTACCAACAATAGAAAATCTATATTGGTACCTAATACAAGACAAGACCTTTGCCTAGTATGCATAGTCTACGTTGATCTGTCTACGTATTGGTTGTATTAAAGCGCAACTTACAAATAGTGTTGCACTAATACTAGGCATTCATGATTGTCAAGATAGAAAGATCCTTTGCATCCACTCCAGAAAAAATATGATTATTTTTTCTATTTTTTAAATTAATACAGTATTCGGGTAATTCATAAAGCTCTGTACCTCCCCGCAAATATTTAAACAATAGAAATTCTACTTCTTACACTTCGTAACCTTGGGAAGGGTTTTAATAACTTCATAGAGTTCCAAGTCTTACTTGTAGGTGTTGATTGGTTTAAAAAGCATGTTAAATACAAATTTAATAGGAGAATAAAATGTTAAAATAAATTTTGAGGAAAAACTGAATCATCTGAAATAAATGTTTACCTATATTATCAACATAATTAAATTTATTTTTTTCCTTTTGCTTTGTTCATTTTAAATAAATCAAAACTTTATAATATTTAATGCGGAAAACATAAACAAGAAAACGTTTTTTGATATTGTGGGTCACTGAACATATCCTTGAAAGAATTTAGATTATTATGGGCTGTGGGGTAGCGACGAATGATTCGGCGAGACCCGACACTCTGACACATGGGTACATGAGGAACACGGGTTGGTTTTTAGTCAGTAAGAGTCTGACAGCCCCCTTCGCTCTTCCCCGAGGGCGACAGGGCTTCATGAGGATTTTCCAACCCGACACAAGAAAAAAATCGGCGGTCATGTCGATAACCTGCACCCGGAAGACAAGATGTCTCAAAAACACTTATCTGCTGCTATGTTTAGTTTAGTTAATTATTAATATAATAAATTTTGTTATACTACTTTCATACATTACAAAAATAAATTTGATGTTGCCTACGCACATACAGTTTTCTTTACAGTCTTGGATAAATTATATATATTTTTACAAATGTAGTGAAGTGTGCATACTGTTTTTTTATCAAGGTGGGTACAAAATTTACTCCACTTTAATATTGATTAAAAAAATCCAAATAATAACAAATACGAGACCCGATAAGAGGATGAAGGATAAAAGTATGTAATTATATTATGACATAAACAGCTTTTTGAGTCGTACGTGTAAAGTTGAATAAGTTAAACTTAACTTTAGAAACATAAAATTTCATTCTTTTTTTTTATGACGAGAATAATAATCCTACTAATAATAAATAATAATATATATTTATTTCCTGCTTCTAGAAATTGAATTGTATATTTATTATTTAAAATTAAAATTAATAAGAATGAAACTACCTAACTATAGCAAATATTTTGGAAAGAATATTTAAATATCTGATATTAAAAACTTCCTTTACCGTAAATTCTATTATACATTAAAGATCTGGTCAAACCTTCATGTGTGCACAAACACACGTGGGATGCAATAGCACCAATATCAATTTAATACTTTCCTAGTAAGCATGAAATTGATAGTGGTGGTGGTCCTTTTTATTTATGTTTAAGAAAATTTTCCAGCTTCTTTATGTTTTTAAAATAAAATAAGTACTTAAGCAAAACGATACTAGGCTAGTGGTAAAGAAAAATTTTTATTTTTATTTGGCCACCCGTCTAAATTGCAATATGCAACAAGCCATAAAAATTAAGAAAACAAAAAATAACAAAAGTTTTTTAATTCTATTGTATATAAAATAAAGGTATTGTTATGATTATGACATCTCTCTAAAGTAATATTAATAAATAGTTCAGAGTCCCTTCGAGCGGAAGAAGTGAAACTTCGTAATTTGGGAATGAAAATAGGAAGGGGTAGTATTTTAAAAAAATATACTTATAAAACAATTATATTGCTTCTTTAAGAAAAACTTTCTAAATATTACCTGCATTCACAATTGACCTACCCATTTATTTTCCCTCCCGAAGAGCGTTAAACGTTTGAAACCTTGTTGAAAGTCGCATTATAAAGTTTCACTTCAAAATAATTCAACGAGGTTACAATTTCAATGGTTCACTGAGACTCTATGAGGTATTTGTGTCCTACAATTTTTTGTTCGAAGTGATTAAAATTTAAAAAATTAAAAGTTAAATTTATAAAGCTGATGAGAAACTTCAAAACTTTTTAACTCCTTCTTAACTTGGAAACTTTCGCCGATAACGCACGATAACCTCATTTTGTGTAGCAGTCGTATCAGGGTATGATAAAGAATTAAGAGTAGAGTTGGTCAAGGGGTGATACAGGGGTCCACCTTATGTGTGAAATAAAATGTTTTCGTTTTAATGTTAAAATGTATTTATTACTTAAATTGAAAATCTGCAGATATTTTCAAAATAAACCATTACCATCGTATCATTTTAATTATGAAAATAATATTACATAAGTAATAAATAATCCTATTACTTTGCAGTTTTATTTGTGATAATTGTAAAAAATACCAGTTTATCTTTGAGCGCATTTACTTACTCTTTCCTTTTGAGTTAGTTGAGTTTGAGTTTCTTTTTACGGAAAAGTTTCTTTTTTTATGAATCCTGAAAACTTATTGCACCAGCACCAGGGCATCATGAAGTACTAGGAACCAAATTGTTGGTAAATCAATGTCACATGGGAACAGATTCACTTTCAAGGGACGCGTGTGACGTCAAACCCTACATTCGACGCTACTAGACTAACACCTAAAATCAAAGAGGTGCATTGTAGTCAACTTTCCCCAAAAAAAAAAACATATATATATATCTTATACACACACTTTTCACATTTAAAAATCAAAATAAACGAAACATATATTTTGTTACATTTAAGATGTTATTTTCATTTCATGTTTTCCACGCGAGGACACTCGCAATATTTATGTGCTTGCAGTGATCCACAGCTGCTAACTAACAGATATTTACACGAATAACAGATGTCAATAAAGGACAAGGAAAAACATTTGTATTCTATAGAAATCCTACGGGAGTATTTTATAAAACAACATTAACATTTTTATCAGGGCTCAATTCACACCGAATCAGTATAATATTTTTTTAACCTCAAAGTTTTATTAAAAATAAACCTTAATTGCCTTTAATTACCTTTAAAAATTAAGTAATTCAAAATATATGAGGTATTTCGTTTTAGTAAAAAATGTTATAATTAGTTTTTAAAGAAACACCTACCTGTTTTGTTTTGTATTTTGTTTTGTATTGTACCAGTATTCAAATAAACATGACAAAAAAATAATATTCGTCGATGCTGACTTAAAAATAATTTTATATAGTTTATTTTGGATGTAATATCGTACATAAGAGTCTATTTTAATACAATTTATGATAGTTGTTCACCATGGGTACTTCAACCGATAATCTACCTATAATATAATAACATGAAACATATCATTAAGTGTAAAAGTAAATATATATATGTATATATATTGGAGCTAAGTTCTCAGTAAAATCTAACCTGCTTTTTAATTCTGTCTTGTCTGTCCAACCTTCAACTGTCCACAATAACCTGTTGGATACTATCATATCCCTTACAATTTTATGTAGTCCTGGTAGTGTTGCATCGCCGTTAAAAGTTACGTTACTTGCTGCACTAGCCAGCCAATTCATTCGACTTCTTCTGATTTCATTCTGAAACAATTAAAAAAATATATATTTAATTTACTTCAGTGTCACTTTTGCAATATTTCTAAACGATAATAATATAAATTCACCAACCAACACTTTAAAAAACATGCTAAAAAATAGAAATAAATAAATTTAATAAATTCGTGAATAAAATGATTGCCAATCAAAAAATATGCCAACAAATTTTAAAGCATGAATGAGATCGTAGTTGTCAGTGAATCCGTGATAGACGAAAGATAAATAAATAAAAATAACTTTTGTTTTTTTACTCTTTGTCTCCAAATCGATAACCTCAAAAATTGTTGCACCTGTACCAGGGACTCATATAGAACAAGGAGTAGAGCAGATCGTAGATCAATAAGTAGCGCACTGGTGCACTTCAACTTTTATAGGACATTTGAGGCGTCATGACTTAAAAGAATCGTATATTAGACTCACGACTGCCACAGGAATGTGTTAAATACATATTTGCATGCCTTTTAACAATAAGTTTCAACCTAATTTTTCTAATAAATATAAATAAGGCCACAACAATGAAAGGCCACAACTTATCTTTCTTTCCTGTAAATTTTTGGATTAGCATATTGAAAAATTTTTATTAGTATTTTTTAATTTGGTATATTTATTATAAGTATTTATTATAATAGGTATTGTATATAATTTAAAATTTCAGGGTAATAAATTAAATATTTTGCTAAATTTGTTTTAGAATGAATGTACTCTCTGTGTGAAACGCATGCTAGTGTGTGTAACATTTTATTTATTGTACTTTATAAGCATTATTATTAATAATTATTAACGTTTTGTACTTCTCCTACGCATATACCATAAGTGTGCCAAATTATACGCTCTTGAGTCCTCGCAATTTTTGTAAAAAGGGGTCTAAAATTTTTGCATCACTTAATAGATAGATAATAATTGAAGTGAATATAATCATATGCCTAATATATATACTCACAAACTCAGCTAAAAAGAATTCCTTAAATGTTATACATTAAAAACAAAATTAGACCCTTAAAATATCGAAAAAGTTTTGCATTTATTAATTACATCAATAAATACATTGTTTGTTTAATCGGAATAAAAATGCAACAATGCTAGGCAGTAACTAGTGCTCAAGATACTTTTATCATCAGTTTACAGTTAATAAGTAAAATAGGTAAAAGTCACTTCCGAACTACCAATGGATTAAGTCTTGGAGAAACTTAAGTATTGCAGTGTTCTATGATTGAATTGAATCTCCTTTTGATTGTGTTGACATAACCTAAGCTAAAAGCACTAGACTTTTTTTGTAGTCATTGCGCTTAAATTACATTGTATTTAGTATACCTAATGGTCAGAATATCAAGGAAAGTATGTAAATAAAGACATACATTGTCATTTAGTTAACTATATAAAAGTTTTTTAATTACTCTCGTTTATTAATTACTTACATTACTCCCTAAACTTATTTATTCATTTTTCTAAGTGCTATAACAAAACAACTTTTAATTAAGTTAATGCAAAACATCGATTCGTTACTTACTACTTGTATTTACAATTATGTAGTTTACAGAGTTTAATAAATTCGATACATTTGTGATGAAGTCTCGAATGTCCTATAAAAGTGAAAGTACAACCAGTGCACTAGTTATTGATCTATGATCTACTCTCCTCCTTGTCCTTTATGAGTTCCTGGTACAGGTGCAATAATTTTTTTAAGGTTATCGAGATTTTCAGTTTAATTAAGAAACATTTTCTGTATCAAGAAGAGAAAAAGAATAAAAAAAAATGACAAATAATAATAATAATAATAATAATGACAAATATTAAGTTTTGGCTGCTACGACAGTTTATGTATTAATGTAGTTTTTCAAATAAAAATTACTTACAGTAAAACTACGAAGGAACGATAGGAACGATATACGTACGAACCATCCATATCCAGTGTTGTCGTAGAATTAAATTATCTCTGGTTTATTTATGTACAGACTAAATGCAATAATCGTATCTCTATCAATTTTATGCCTTCCTAGTAGAATTGCATTGCAAATATATTTATTTGTTAAGATTGATCTTGTTCTTTTCATACACGCCTAAGTTACTTGTGTTACTTACTGATTCCTGCTTAATGAATGTAATGGTCCGATTTGAATGATTTTTTTTGTATGCTTGTGTGATTGTTGAAATTTACAATTTACAAACTCCCCCAACAGATGGCGTTGCCGTCGTTATCTAGGTTTATTAATCTAAGTATTACTTTACCACACTTTATAGTATGCACAATCATGTTAAGGGGAGGGGGGGTGTTGATTAACATTTTAAGCAGACACATTATAATTACGAATTAAAGTCTAAGTGAAAAAAAATAAATAAAAAAAACACCTCAAACGACAAATTAATTTTTTTTTCATTTATCGAAAATATGTTTTAGCCATTAAAACGGTCAGAGCGGGCGGTAAATAAATCGATTCTTTACTTGCCATTGAATTGTCAAAACTTTCTTAAAACTTGTTGCATCAGTACCAGGGCTTCATAAAGTACTAAGAATCAAATTTAAGTAAATCAATAACGCATAGACACAGTTTCACTTTCACTGCACGTGTGTGCCGTTAAACCCTATACAAAATACATGTTAAGCTTAGCACATTCCATAATAAGAAAGAGTTGCGGTTACATTCAAATACCATCACCGTAGGCTTACGAAGGGAAACACGGAAAAAGAAATATATAAAATTCAATTCATTTACAGTAACATACCGGTTTCATATTTAATTAAGTTGCCCCACTTTGTACTCAAGATACAAAACACATGAATTTTGATCTTTCTCGGTAAAAGTAAAAGTATCCCACAATTAAGATGCATTCATAACAGGAACCAATAATATCACAATCAAGCAGCAGTCAATATCTGTATAATTATTAATCAAACTTGTTTGCATATTTTTTGGTTAGCTTAGCTGTAGTACCTATTTATTTGTGTCTATTCATGATATAAAGGCATGTTTTAAGTATTTATGTATGACTAGAAATTTTCTTGTTTCTCGTAAACTCTTAGTTAGTTACCAGCTAAAATTACTCTTTGATGGAGATAAAATAAGTTTCTTTATTAAAAAAGTCACGTTATATTTAAAACGATATGTTCGAAAACTTTCTCGTCAAATTTAACATAAGTAAAGGATGATTATATTTTGCATTGTTTATGAATTCACATAGAAGTATATACATATTTTTCTTTAAGTTTTCGGATCCAAGAATGTCATGATAAGTATGTTATATGTATATATA
>DVQP01003327.1:0-10988 GCA_018231745.1 Danaus eresimus
TATATATAGATTTAAGATAGTTTAGTAATAACATTGAATTTTCCTTGAGTTTAATAAATTCATAAATATTAATGTGATAATAAAAAATGTCTATATAAACATATGCACAAAAAATGCACTGTGAATGCGACTAATTTGATAAATGGGAATATAAAATGCAAACAAGTAAAAAAAAAAGTAAGGTTTAATATTAACAGGTACATTTTGTCCATTTTTGCGTCGCAGTTTTATTAAAAAATATGCTTTTAAGGTTGTAACAGTAACATGTTACATACATTATTGGAAGCATCCCAGTCTTAGTATCATGTTTGATATACTTTCTATGTTAGAAAGTAAACTTGTTACTTTTTCCGTTTTCAAACTTTTAAAAGGATTTAGTTTCATACTAGTTTTACGTATTAGAATTTTAGACATAAAATCTTTAAGATTGAGCGATAGACATAATGGTATAAAATATTTAATTATGAAAATGTCTTTAACATTTTATCAAACATAAGAGTACTTTAAAAGAAGGTACTTAACATTACGTTAATAACTGACCAGTGAAATTTAGCACATAATTTTAAAAGGATAGATCATAGTTCACCAAGTGTTTCAATAAGGGTTGATAAGAATAAAGATTAGACATTAGATTATTTTTTTTGTGGATACAAAACTCGGAAGTGGATTACTAAGGTAGAGTGTACTATTAGTGAGTAGAGTCTGTAGGTATCAACTAAATGTGGAGAAAGGCCAGTACTTTTAACTTATAAATATCAAGATTTAACTTTAAGTTATTCCTAGGGAAGTATTATAAAGAGACAAACTATACATAGTTACCACATACAATGCGATTATGTATTTTCGAATGTCAAAGAAAGTGTCGGAAAAATGTCGGAGATACGTATTGATGAAACATGAGAAAACATGAAATAGACAATAAACGCATATATATTGTGAAAGTAGAAAAGTAATGCTAAAATATCATGATCAGTATTTTAAATAGCGTCTAGGTCATCAAAACACTCGTTCTTAAAGGAATAAAATTCGTGAATTTAGAAAATATACTTATAATATTTTAAATAGAAAAAAGTCATAAATAGAAAACAGATATAAGTAAATAGATGCATTATTATATTTATTTATTTCGTGTCCGTCTAATGCCGTGATCGCGTTATGATTGATTATACAAGAAATAAGGGAAATATATTTTTTTCGTGAAACATAAATGGTTATTTCCAAATTACGATTGTCAAGAGAAATCAAATTTGATTTAAAGTATTGATGGCTTACCAAAAAGTGACATATCAAATAGTTCATCATGAAAAATGTGATTATATGTACTGTAAAACAAAAAACAACAGTTTGTTAAGTGTTAAAAATTTTAAAACGTTGAATCATTTAAAAAAATAAACAATAATTACAATGATATTTGATAAAATTTATGTATAATATTTAACATCTTTCGATGTCCGCAAAGTAAGAATTATTATATATTTACTATACCAAATTTTTAATCAAGTACGAAACTAAGTTATGTGCAATTAACTAGCACTGTGATTTATTACGTGAAAGATTCATGATCTGAAACGGTCTCTTATTCTAATTTGGGTGAGCAGTAAAATTGAAATATTTTACTTTCTACCTATCTACCTAACAGTTAGATTGTAATTATTATTTTAACTCCTTCTGTTACATATCACTTCTCTGACTTAAAGATATCTTATCATATCTTCAATCAAAACTAACACATTAATGGTGCCATACTAATAAATATTATAGTTTAAACTGAACTTACATCTCACGACTTCCTCAAAACTAAGAATATTTTAATATTTTATTTTTATCTTGAAAATATAAAAAATATATTGTTGAATTACAACATTTATCACAAAAAGAAATTTTGTTTATATGCTAGTTTTGTTAAGATTTATAAGTAGAAATTTATAGTATAATTGGTCTCTATATAATTATGGCCAACAGACAATATTCCATAATTCAGCCCTTGGTAGATGGACGTAGTTTGTAACAATGTGTATGGATAGTTATAAACGTTTCTTAATAAATTTTAGATTCGTTTACGTTACAATATCTATGTAGATATTAAACTTAATCTTTTAAAATTATCAAAAAGATAAAAATTTGTTTTTCAATAAGGCGAACGGAATATGCCAATAACTGTTTTTATTAAAAATGACTATGTGTAAAATGATCTGCATAAATCTCTTTCCTTGATCATATAATCGAAGTACATTAATCATCAGCTCTTTTTTCAAGAGCTAAGAAGCTTGACCTTATTTCATTTAGCACAATTAGGCTTCGCTGCAGATAAAACAAAGCTCTCTATTTGATAGATATGCGATATCTTGATAGCAACTTCTAAAACAATAATTGGCTAATGTTTATCTAGAGCTTGACCACACACTAGAAATAATAAGAAATAATGAAGAATTCAAAATAACAAAACAATCTAAACACAAATTATTATTAAACGAATAATATAATTTGTTTGTCAATATCCATCAAATAAGTTTGTCTTTAACGTTTAATCACAATATATTTATATAGGATAAACATAAATAAAAATACAAATTTAAAATGAACCTAATGCTAAACAAATTAAAAATGAAGTAAAATGCGAAGCAGTCGAATGGTATAAGCATAAACTTTTAAGACGCAAGCAAAACATTTATACTTACATAACGCATACAATATACACAAAACATAAATTCCCACACATAAATGTATGTATACTGTGATAAGAGTTAATAACATTTTTAATGAGACTAATTTATAAAAAAACATAAATATTTAAAACGTAACTTTAGTAACATTGGTATTTTTTTTTGTTCTAATACTATACCATTTTACTGTTATCAAACGAACAATTATGTTATTTAAACAAATATGAAAACTTGTAAAGCTGAAATTGCTTCCATTCTTTGGTCACTTTTCCTCAGCCCGTCTTTGCAATATGTGCGCTGATTTACAGCGAACTTGGTGATTTTTTGTGGCAATTCATAACTGAAGCATTTTTCTCTTACATGACGGATTGGTGTAAAGGGGAATGTTTTAATTTCTCCATGTTATTGTTTACTTTCTTTTTCAACAATAATAATAACTAAATAATTGTATTTATATTGATATAAACCTAAGTCATGTTAAATATTAGTCATATCTTATTAAAAAAAAAGCTGATACGAAGACGGAATAAATAAGGTTGGTAATTTAAGACACATTTTTACACATCAAGTAATTCGTTTCCTATAACATAATTATATAGTCTCCATTAGTATTAACTAATGGAGACTATATAATTAGTGATAAATTATTAGATACCAGTCGAAGACATAAATATTTTTAGAAATTAAGTTCATAATATTAAAAACTATTAGTTTGCAAACAGTTCTTCTAAGTTATTTTATTCTTGGTAATTGTAATAAGGTATTAGTACTTTCTTAATTACTTTTATTAGCTTTGATCACAATAGATGTCTACTTATCTCAAACCACAATATCTTATCCGAACATCTTGGCTATCAAATTGGATACAACACTTAACCCTCCAAATGTACACTCGAACTTTACTCTGAAACAAAAGGGGATAGAAATTGGGTCTGCAATACCATAATCTGTGGGTCTAACAGACTATATGCCATTATTGTGATATAGAATGTGGCTATACTGAGAATGTAATCCAATAAATTAAGTCTCAATCAAGCTAAAACCTCTATTAGTTATTGGTATTCAGGCTGGTAGAATCTTTAATTTAGTCTCCTACAGGGATCCCTTTAAATTGAGGCTACATTTAAAACATACATTTTTATATTAGATCAATTTGAATTTAACTCTTTTTTATATTAAACAATAAATGAGAGAGTTAGCATTAATATATCATTACGAATAAACATTTCACTAACCTAGTAGATAATATAAAATCGGCTATGTATGTATATGCATATCTCTCTCTCCTCCTCCTCTTTGTGTTTTACTAGTGGCAAGTGATAAATTAGGAAGTGTAGTTAAAGTTTTCCATGCTAAAAAACAATTTTCACCTTTAGAATTTATGTTATACAAACCCTGATTCTTAAAAATTTCGCAAAATCTCCTTACCAGTGATTGCCAACTCACGATTAAAAAACTTGCACAACCACCTAAAGAGTACCAAATGCACGCACAAACTCTTTTTCGTCGTAGGTTAAAAAAATATCATTACACTGTTATATTACTTACATAAGGTATTCTTAAATAGAATGAAACACTTTAAGACGGAGTTTTTCAATCATGACTCTAAAATATCTTTATTTAATAGTAACATTACTAATTATTAATTTCAATATGTCAAGCAATCTTTTATTCTGTTTCGTGATACTCACTTTTAATAGTACAAATGACATGAACTCCGTCTAAAGACGTAGTCATCATGTAAGTTTGACAAAAAATAAAAAAAAAAAATTATTAATATATATTCATTATATTTCAAGTATATAAATTATCAAAAAAAAAACCTATTCTATTATTAAAATCAAGATAGGTGCAGTCAAATGCACATGCTACATCGTTAAAAAGAGATTTTTACGTGTAAATAAAAGGATTTCCGTTCCCTGCCAATTTTATTGTTTGTGGTGATTTTAGTTTTAGATTAAACAGAATTTCATGTTCGCCTTTTATAAAACAACATTTAAATAAATGGAATTTTGATATTTTTGATGCCATTGCTTAACAATCAATGATATGAATGTTTTGTCTATGAGTTTCAATTTCTATTACGGACAGTATAATGTTACTTCGTATAATAGTTAACCTTAATTAACTTTAAATGATTAGATTTTAACACATTTACACTTTTTCATACATAAAATTGTCATCCTCTTTTAATTTAAAATGTACATAACCACAAATGATTAAAATAGGTTAGTATACTCGTTTTTGGTCAAGAAAAATTTTAGTTCATTAGTGGTCTGATGGATGGCTAGAGCTGATATATTTAGTTTAACTCTAATTTAATATAAAAATATCCATGTAAAAGACAAGACTATTTTTTATTGTGATCAATATGTCGTTATGTATATATATATATATATCGCAACATATTTTTTAAATAAATAAAATTATCATTTATTTAATGAAAAAAATATATATTGTTAAAAAAAAAGTTGCAATCAATTTATAGTTGGTCATAAAAAAATATGAAATAATTAACATAGGTGGCGGCCGAAAATGTATCTCTGAAGCTAAAATAATATAATAAAACCAAAACAACAAATTTCACAAATAATAGAATATACACTGTAATGAATTAGTTAACATTATCGGTTTCATAGAATACGTATACTATTTATGGAACTAAAAATTACCAAGCATAAAATATAAAATATCTGCAAAATCTGGTCAAACCTTACTTACTGAGCCATTCTATTCGCCAAGAAACCTTGCCAGCCATTTCACAACTGCAAACTATATGCACTTTTCACCGTTCTAACTGGCTCTCCAATCTATTTTATTGACTTTGTGGATGTTAACCAACATAACAGTGTAATAAAATCGTCAAGTGATCCCGAAGTTTGCATTTATGTATATGGATATACTGAGTGGAATGTTAGTGGGATGGTAAATTTATAATAAAATGTGGAGTGGACGCTGTCTTAGTTTTTTATTGTGACACGGATTTTTAATTAAAATTTATCAATATTTTTAGTTTTCATTAATCCTCAGATTATTCAGAGTTTTGGAGACTATAATAACAAGATGTTATGATTTTAATAAAAAGTTATAAAAAATTATCTGATCACTGATTGTAAAGTGTAAGAGGAGAATTTTCTTACAAGAAGCCTTTTTGCTGAAAGATGAGTTAAAGAATTTACTTTGGTACATTTTTACTTGATTTTTCTGTAATATGTGATAAATTAATTAATTATTTACGTGATAAGTAACCCTTGTTGACTAACGCTCGAGCAGTGAAATGTTACCATATTTTTTCTGTTGAAGTGGTGCACTTGAATTCAGCGCCAGTCATCGTTTGGCCAGTTCTGTTTTCGACTTAAAATATATTTCCTCTATAAACACATTTGTAATTTTAGTAAAAATCCAGGGAATTTTTTCACTTAATTACTATCATCCATTTTTACATACAAGGATATAACATATTTGGATTTTTATGAGAAATAATTCTTATCATGTTGTAATTTAAAAATTTTGAACGGTCACAATTTATTTATTTTTTATGAAAATTAAATTAAATTTGTTTCTAAAACATGTGCTATTCAATAGTGCACCTTCAATCGGTACTTAACCATAGTGCAATGAATATACATAATATACACATTTGTACTCACTCACATTTATATTGCAGAATTTACTTATTTACTCATTTGTGATTTTTTTTAATGAAGAGGTATTAAAAGGAATATATTATTTAATAAAAAAGAATAATAAATAAGTGTTACAATTTAATTAACAAAGTAACCTCGGTTCTTAATAAAACAATAAAAATTCAAATGAAATTATTAAAAATACTAGTTTAATTATATTTTTAGTAGCTTGAATATTCGGAGGTCAACTGATAAAACATAAAATTAGCTTTTATAGAACTTTACCGAATAATACACGAATGTTTGGTGTCCACATATATAGAAATTAGTGAAAATAACTTCAACGTGAATAATTATATTTAATGTGAATAGAATAAACATTCTTTCCAATTTCTTTGAACAATTCAAAAGTTTTTAAGCCATTGGTATTCGCAAGTTTGTTGTAGCGGTTACCAATTATCGTTGTATAAGATAATGGACGTAAAAATATTCCCTCATATATTCGCATTATTCTACGAAATTCTTTGTGCTATACTTTTATAGTATCCAACTTTTAAAAGGTCAAGCAACTTACCGGATATTATTCAGTATTAAATTTCATTTATTATTGTATTGTTCTTTAAGCAACATGGAATAAAGCTGTGGTACTTTTTTCCTCATTGTTTAAATTCGAATATGATTTCATTGCACGTCATACACAAAAAGTCATATTGTAATTTTTAATGCGATTCGATGATTTATTAAAGGGAATGATACGATTAATTAAACGATTAAAAATAGTATCTATAAAACAAAACTTAACTAGCCTAGTGTTCAAGCATTTATCACATGAAACACATACGAATGTTTCATCTGACAAATATTCGTACATTTAAATACCTGTGAATTATTAGTTATAAAGTAAAGTGAATCAAATTTTGCAATAACTTTATTTGGTCTCCTGTTGCCGAAACCTTACTGCATCTTAGTTATTCAAAGTAGGCTCCTTTCTGCTAGTCTATTTGAGTCCATCTCCAGAATTAAGTTTCGTATGAAATTTCTAGTACAACTTTGAATGAATAGAGTGATATTAAACGCTTAGTTAAAAACTAAATATAAGTGAAAAAGTAATAAATAATTTTAATATAATGATTTTAAAACAATTAAAAGGAAGGTGAAACTGACATAAATTAAAGCTATATTTACTTGATCTTACGCTACATTGCACTATAATGACTGGAAAACTGTACATCGGAAACTGGACTCGATAAAATATCTATTGCTAAAAGAGATCTCGAAGTAGGCACAAAGGCATTAATTACATCGGACACTTTCGGCAGTTAACCGGCAAAAAGGCGCCTGCTTAATTAAAGAAACGCTTCGGATCGCGAATGAATTCTCGCGCCTCCTTTTTCTCTCAATTTGGCGGGACGGGAGACCATAAAAGAGAAGTGGAACATCGATTTTGCATAAAAAATTAAGCGAGCAGATTTTTTGGCCGGAACTTTTTTATTAATTTAGCAAAACTTTATACATTAAAATCCAAGTAAATAATTTCTTTGACATTTAACTTTTGAATATTATGGTAATTCATATAATATGGTATATATATATATTTAAAATCTTCGCGTCTTAAAATATCAGAATAATATTAACAATGACATTTAGTTTTATCACAGAAATTCCTGGACAGCAAAATTGAAACTTAGTTTCAAAGAATACGACTAATACAAAACACAGCTGTACGGCAAATATTCACATTTTACGCCAGGAACAAAAGACGTCTTGGTCATTCTTATTCAATGGAATAAAAGATATATAAGCACTGATAAATGTAACAAATATTGAACTTTTTAAGTATTTTTAACAAAGTTAATAAACATTTGTAGTAAAAGCTTCACAACAAACCTTATTCAAAATGGTCTATAAACTCAAGTAAATTAAGTTGGTAATTAAAATAATTATAATTAGTCTAAAATAAAGGTTTGCAATACATCCATTGTAAATTTATATTAATTGTTAGATTCTGAATTCGAAATTTGAAGTTTGACAACAAACTAATTAGATATTACGTTTAAGCTATTGAAAAAAGTCAGTATCAAGTGTAAAGACAAAAAAAGGAACAATTTCTCTACTATCTACAAAGAATCTAAAAAACAAGTATTTAGAAATAATGAACAATGATATCCAAGTAATAGAAAGCTATTTTAGATATTATTAAAAATTAAAGCGACTATGCGAATGGGAAAGCAAAGTTATTGTCATAAAATTATGAAAATAATTTAAAAGATGCAATGAGATTTTTGGTCTCTTGTGGGGGGATTTATATGGAGAGGAAAAATACCGAGGCCAAACAAAAGCAAAGCTAAAGAGATTCCAATTAATGAAACCATCAGAATGCATAAATTGTTTTAATTAATTCCTAAATACAACTTTTTTTGTCTGAAATCAAAAGTATTATTTATCTTTATTTCATAAACTGTTTATATTTTTTAAATAAGCCTAGAAATATTTCGATTATATTTAACATTGTTGTGTGGTAACAAAACATGTATACGTAATTAAAAGAGTATTACAAATAATTTGAAGTACATACATATTTAATATATTTATCATAAATATTTATGAAATATATTATAATTTTATAATATTAGTTGAAATATATTTATCAATTGGTTAATAATAATAATCGAAAAATAAAATATATAATAGGTTAAAATTTTGCACACAAAGTGTTAAATTGCATGAAACTTTTCCTCATTATTTTAGATTTCAATGCATGGAAAAATGAAGCACCATTATACATTTAATAAAATATGTCTTCTTATTTGTTAAGTAAGATATAGCGCGAGTATGCAATAACGATAACAAATATGAAAATAATTACGTAAAGTAACCTTAATAAATTTTTTGTCTTTATACAAAGCTCAATTTTTCATGCCATTATGCATTTTTAGTTCTCTTTACATTTTATACAACTTAAGCCCTTTTATCTAGATATTATGCATATAATATCTAGATAAAAAGCGTATCTAGTTATAAGTTTATTAATCCATCAGTCCTTGAACCACTAATTGATTCTAGTTCATTTTGTTTTCAAATCCGTTATTAAACAATGATCTGTTATGATTTCTTATGTAAGGTATATTCACAAATTAAAGCAAATACATTATCATCATCCCATTTGTTTTCTATAGTACTTTATTCCTCGTTTCTTTACAATACATGATGTAATTTCTTATTTGAAATCCAAATTATTTATAGAAAAAATGGCTAAGTTCTTCAAATAAGACATAGTTACAAAATTTGAGTCTACATCCTCGTTTTGTGATTTAAAGATTATTTAGAAAACCAGTTACTGCTCTCAAAGGGGAAAAATGATTCAAGTTAAACAATTCCAGTACGTAACCATATACGAACTTTTTTAACTTCATAGTTACTCACTAATTTTCTTAAATAAAAAACTAATGTCTATACTTTTTTGGCTTTTAAGTAATTAATAATATTTATAAAACTGATAACTTTGTTCTTTCCATTTTCTTATAAAATAAAAAATTCTAAAGAGAGAATAAATGAAGATAACGTATGTCTAGCGTGAAATTTAATTTTGTTTATTTTAATCTTAAGGTAGACATGATTATTGAATAGAAGGTTATTAAAAAATATATAAAGAATTACGTTGTGATTAATCTAAATCAACGTTCTGTTATCGTGCATTAATATTTAACATGATAGGCAATACAAGTATTCCGATGGTTTCAATACAATCCAAATCAACAGACAATCACCAATCACACAATATTCCACGCTTTGCAGTTCCACTATAATGTACCGATACGCATCTAATGCTGACATCTGCTGATCCGTTTGATGAATTGTCCAGATTTCTCCCTACAAACCTACGATACGTCTGATAAATCAGAAAGATTTATATGCCGTGTGATTTCAGATTGGATTATGTGGCTGTGATAAATTAATTAAAAGCATAATGCGACACTGTATTACTAATAAAAAAAATCGTAGGACTTTGCCATTATATTTAATATTTCTTACAATAAATTTAATACTAACAATTGCGAGATACTTTTAGTGTAACTCAATTTTGAGTCTAAGAATAAATGTATCTCAGAAGATAAAATGTTTAAAGCTTACACAATATAGAAAATGACACCATAAGCAGTTTGTTACGTAGATGGACGTCAAGTAGTCTAGAACTTTATTTTTAAATTGCTCTCTAACTAAAAGCTACTGTAAATTAGAAGAGATCTGAACGGTGGACATCTCTTACATAATAAGGGACCGTTACTGCTTTTTTGAGAAACTTTGCAACTTAATAACCTTGGTATAATAAAAATTTTCTATTTCTATTTGTATTTAAATTCACATAGGTTCACACCTAAAATTGAATTTGAACTTAATAAAAAATATATAAAAATATAGTGTAAGACTTAAAAAAAAATTCGTAATTTTCTATGGTTGATCCAGATAAAATGATATAAACTGAAAAAGTTGATTTACACTAACTTATACAAGGACAAGTATGTTTCAACTCCAATCATAAATCGTGACCGGTTGCAGAAGTGTATTTAACGAAGGATTCGTTTTACTAAAGTCAATGTAATGTTGGCTTGTAATGGTGATAATGTAATGTTGGTTTCTTACATCATTTAATAAGATCTTAGATTTTCGCGAGACATTTAAATGAAACTCAAAAATTTTT
>DVQP01003328.1:0-10987 GCA_018231745.1 Danaus eresimus
CATACACAAGTATTTGTACAAGCATACATGGTCAGGTCAAATTGTTTCTTTTGTTTTTTATATATGGTCGAATTTCGATCGCTGGGCGACCACTAGTTCATATTAATAGTATGCTCTAGTACTTGAAATAACATATTTGTAGAACACTAAGAGAATATCAAAATAATCTTGATAACAGTCCTTTAGCAAAATTAAAAGTAGGTATAATTATTTACAATAATAAATTAAATTGTTGTATCTTCAGTTCTTCGACGAGCTCTATAAAGACGACCCTGTGATGTTGGCGCGTAAGATGAACGAGTGTTCAAAACACCGCGGCCGGAAGAATCCCGTGAGACCGAACACGCCCGGCGGGTTCTGGGATCCGCGATGGGATGTGCCCGATGATACTGAGGAGTTCAACAGGAGGAATAACGTCTGATAGTGGTTTTGTACACAGTCGTATGAGTTGTGTATCACATGTCAGTATACTTTTGTGAAGTGTGTACAACACGTAACAATTGTATAATGTTTCATATCACAACTCCATCAATTGTTTTATATATATAAGCACATTTTGTATAAGCATCAGTGAATGTTTTATTGTGTATATAGGTTTCCTTTTTGAAATTAATGTTGAGTGCAGTAAGTAATCATTATAATTTATTATATATTAAAAACGACTACTTTCTTTATATTTTTATTATAGGTGTCACTGTGATTACGGAGCTCACTGTTATTTGAAAAATATTTAATACTCTGTGAAATGTTGTATTACAAGATGTCTCTCTCTATCTTTAAGAATTTCTTTTTTATATACTGAATGCTGTAAATAAACAAATATTAACATTTTCTTGTTTAATTACAATCCATTTTTTAAGAAAACCTTCAGAAAGATCTTTTATTTTTAAAATACACTTAGGTTGTAAAAAAAACAAGGACAAACAAGTAATGTGTAATTGAAAACTGTTGTTATTGAAAACAGATGACTTAAATATAAAAGTCATGTAAAGTGCATTGTACTTGGATACAAACCGAGTGGTGTTTGTGCCAACAACAAAGTGACTGGCGATTCTTGTTCCGTGGGCGGAAAACCAAAACACTATTTAGAGAACAACTTTATTCCCAATAAAACAGAATATTACAATTTGTCACTAGCTTAAGTAAAAAAAAAAAGGAAATTGAGAGAAATTAGGGATTAGTCATAAAATTTCAAATCAACAAACTGTTAGGTATAAATTAAAAGGGAAGCTATATATTCTCTATTATAAATCTATGATAGCAATTCACTGATCTGTTTGTAAGTAAAAGTTAATAAAAATATGCCATCAATAAAAAAAAAACTGCATTAATTTACATGAAATGGAACAGACAATGTGAGTTAATTTATATATTTTATAGTTTTTATATTGCTACAACAATTTCAGGCGGGCCTATGATAGTTTTTTAGCTTTCTGGTAAAGTGTGTCAACAACTTTGCTCATATGGTGAATTGTTTCCAAAACTGTTTCATAAGTCTTCTCAAGGGGGGATTCGTCGAAAACAATTAAAACACCCTCTCCTTGATCAAGTATACCATTTAGCTTCTTATCGAGTATCATTTGTGATAATTTCTTCTCTACTTGAACAACTGGTAGACGGATACATTTAGCTACATGATCCACTTGAACTCTCATATAAGGTTCTACGATGCGACACAAGTTTTGTTCCAGCATGGTATCATACAGAGAGCCGAGGTGAGCTCTGACAACAGCATCTTCTTCTAATTCTGGCTTATATGTTTTTAATGCAGCTTGGAAATCGGCAAGTGATCTTTTGTGAGACGCAGTAGCAACTGCTCTCATGGCTTCTAATTCCTTACCTGCATATTTCAGAGCTGCTTTACTACTGCAAACTGTGGCCACCTCCTCCGCTTGACTGAGCATGATTTTAGACAATAACATATATTTAAGAGCCGTTAAAGCCTTAGGACTGTCAGCACCGTCGTAACCTTCAAAGGCCTCGTAGAAGTAAGAGTAAGCAGTTTTGAAGTCCCTCTCATCAGCAGCGTGTAGTATACCTGATTGCAAATCCAATGCCGCCTGCATTTTTGGAGGACAATAGATGGCATTTGCTGTGGTCCTAGCTGACGTCAACGAAGCGCGTGCCTTAGGAAGATTACTGAGGGCATGATAGGTTTTACTCTCCAAAAGTAGCACTTCCACTAACAAATTTTTGTCATCTAACTTCTTGAGTTCTTTTAAAAGGGCAGTCGCTAAATCTAAGGCCTCGGTGTACATACCAGTATCGAAGTAAAGAGCGACAAGTCTGGCTTCCAGAGACTGTCTTAAGAAAGTGCGGCGCTCTTCCTTGGCCCATTCTATACATTCTTTGCACAATTGAACTTCAATACCAATACCAGCTTCTAAATCAAGAAAGAAATCAACAAGAGAACGGACAAGTTTAGCTGCTTTAGCCTTGCTTATGAGACTTAAGAAAGGCCTGGTAGCTTTTATTAATTCCGCCAACTCCTTGGCTTTCCCTTCCTTCTTATATTTCTCTCCAAGATTCAGTATTCCTTGTTCCTTAGCTCTGATATTTTCCTCGTCATCTTCGGGCACTTCACCTGTGCTAACCATTTTGTCGGTCATGCGGACGTCTTCCTCTCTGTTAGACGACGATACGCGTGATCTCTCAAACAACATTGCCCCAGCCATTATGTGTATGTTTGCTATTCAAATCGTACTATAAAACGACACAATAACAGCTACACTAATCTGTAATTTTGTATAATCGCTAAGTCATCGACGACCTTTTTGGAAACAATTGTAGACGCGTGACGAGTTGCCATAAAAAATAATCAGATTCTACTTTTTTTTGCACTAATAAATAAAAAAAATGTTGAAACATTTTCATTCCCATTAATAATAAAATTAAAGAATGACTTTTTCTTTAATGAGAAAGAATCATAATATATAAAATTAAAATAAGATAATATCGCACACATATATTTTTAATTATTATAAGAACTCTTCGTAATTTGTTTCTTAATTTAAAGTTTTAAAAAAATATATATTTATATTTGCTCGATAAATGCAGTAATATCGAAAATTACGACATACAAAAGTTTACAAAGTGATAATATTTAGTGGGCAAGAAATCTTGCACCAATTTTTCATCATAAAGAATTCCATCGAATATGACAAACCGACAATTACTTAAAATAACGATGGACAAAGAAAATAGCAACAAAATAATTTTTGACATATCAAAACAAATAAAATTCTTTTATGAAACTCCTGTTATTTTATTTACCAAGGAAGATTTTGCCGACAATGTATTTAATGCAATGTGCTCTATGCGAACTGCTCTGCAAGGAGAGTCGAAATCTGAAGTAATGGACATACTAGTGGATTTCCATTTGCAATGGTTGCACGCTGTTAAAAATGTAGATCAGTTCTTCAAACGACTAAATGACTTACATAGAGAAGAAGTTTATCAATCTGTTAGTTCGACAATAGACGCCCTGTCAAATCGTCTAAAATATTATCAAAGGTATATTACCAAGCATAGGACAGAACTTTCAAACCAAGACCAAGCCAATCTTTTAGCCGATAATGAAATCATAGAAGAAATGCACAAGGAAGCGATACAAATACTATTAGAAAAACTGAAATGTTTCCGTGCGTTCGATGGCGATGACATATTCAAAATCAAAGTTAGAGATGCAGTTGATGAACTGCTTAATTGGATTGATAAAATAAGTGACGGCTTTTCCTTACAAGTCGCAAAATACATTAACGTAAATGTACCCCACCTCAGCGGGGATTTAACTAAGACTTTACAACAAATTGTCGATGAATTCCAAAGTTCTATGTCTCCTGCTGCAAGAGAACTTTTAGAGGATTTAAAAGCAAAGGGAAAGCAGTTGAGTTCAATGATTCGCTGCACAGCCGTTCACAATTTAGAAATCAGTACTGTAGTGGAGAAAATTACGATACTAGAAGACCGCATTTCAAGAATGGAGAATGAACCTACTTCAGCAGCATTAATGGCTCTCAAAAATAAGAAAGAGTATTTAGAAAGTCACCTGGAAACGCTCGAAAGTTTGAAAACAACACTGACAAAGTTGCAAGAAAATACTAATGTTAACTTTGATCTGGAGGAAGGATCTTTATGCTCCTGTGAGGATTTCTTTCAGTTAAGAATATTTAATCACTCTCTACCTCCTGAGGAACGAGAACGCTTGGTAACAGAACTGTGCTATCTATGGGACATAGCAGTTTTTGGTGAACAAAGTCATAAATCAATAATTTCCATCTTAAGTGCAGCGGATATGAAAGAAGAATTTAGTGATGAACTTGGTACGTTTTACATTGATGAACATAGCCGAAAAATTTACAAACTACCAGATGACAATAATAGGTATCAACAAAATGAACATTGTAAACTAGTGCCCTTAACTGATGATGCAGATCACGTTTATTTTTATGACGAATGTGGACGATATTTTGTTGACCCAAAAACTCGACAAAGAGTATATAAGGCTCACGCTACAGCGAGTGAATATATGATGGACAGTTCGGGAATATTACTAAAACTTAAGGAAGAAAGAGATGGGGTGACATATCATTACGATAATTACGGCCGATACTATATTGATAGCGACGGAAAACATATATATCGCGAAGCAGATGCCGTAAGTGAATACGAGAATGATGGTCTTGGAAATTTAGTCCGTATTAGAAGTCATTTAGATATATTTGAACCATGTCCAGACGATGTTCATGTAACAGAGGACTATAAATATCTTAAATTAACAGTAGGAAAGGCTTTGCGAGAATGTATCGCTGACGTTGTTGTGCATCAACCCGCAGATCCGATAAAATATTTATCCGATCGCCTTATTAAATATAGGGAGAATATGGAGATGAGAGAGAAACTTGCCCGCGAAAAGGAAGACCTTGATATAGAAAGAGAAATACGAATAGCTGAAGAACGAGAAGCCGCAGAGCGTGCAGCGAAAGAAGCAGCACTTTTAGCTCAAGGTGGGAGTGAAGCGAGTTATGATTCAAATTTATACAAATACGCTTCAATGCATCCCGACGATGATGATGTCTTATCCGTACCTGGAAGTCCGAGTGTCCAATAATTTTATAATTCTATTAATTTTTAAAAGAATTCTATGAGTATCTTTTTAGAGACCAGAAGAGTTGAGTATATTAAAAGGTGTATTTTAATGAAAAACTTAATATTAAAGAATATTTCCAATGAAAAAGTTGAATTTTTCTGTCTTGCTTTAATTGAAAATTACGAACTTAACACAAACTCATCAGATTTTTCAAAACTTCGGATTTGAATGATCTGATGAAGAAATAATTCTACCACTCTTTTTTTAATAATTTATAATAGTAACACTGTTATTAGTTTTGACAGTTGTAGACCGCCATGTTGCAATTTGTGAATTGTATGAATTTTACATTAATACATTTGTGATAGACTGAATACGTTCGAACCGATAAAAAAGTTGTTTTATTAGTGTCTTACACAGACATAATCTGAACGTTCTGCGCTTAAGTATTCATGTCGACTGTCATAAGCATGAGGTGATAAAAACTAAAATATAGTGCCTACGTACTTCCTACAATGATTAATCTTCTGGGGCAAGGCTCTTAGTGTTTTATGTAAATTAGTATGGATTGGTGGGTTGTGACGTATCCAAGATTGAATGTTATTATCACATGTCAGTATCGTCGTGCACTCTGATCGAGAACAACGGTTGTAGCAAGTATCTAGTGAACAACAAATGGAACATAGTTTTTAGTTAAACCTAGCTCTTAATCATGCCTCCTCCGCCACCACCTGGGCCTCCGCCACCTCCCGGGCCACCGCCCCCGCCTTTGTTCGGCGGTTCTAAGAGTAATGCACCAGATAACAGAGGCGCCTTACTAAATTCTATTAGACAAGGTACAAAACTAAAAAAAACTGTGACAGTGGACAAAAGTGGACCTTATATAGCGGGGAAGACAACAACTGTGAGTAGCAGTTCCCCTGTGGGCAACGGTGTGAGAACTGGGGGCTCCAACTTCAATGGAGGAGCCCCTCCAGGCTTGGGTGGACTCTTCGCAGGTGGCATGCCTAAGCTAAAACCTACAGGCAAATTATCAGGTGAGATTTTGTAACATAATTACTAATAATTATTGTCTGTTAATTATTTGGTCATTTGAGTGTAATATGTAATTAAGGTAACAATTAGTAGAGTATATTAAAATTACTTTATTAATACATAATGTGTTAATTTGATAAATATTATATTATCATCTACTTGACAATTATTTTATCAAGGCTTTAAAGTGAAATCAATTACATTGTACAATAATTATTTTTAGATATTTATTGGATATTCTAGTTTCTATCTTAAGTTATAGTATATTATTTTATGATATTTTGGAATTTATTATTGATAAATTTTGTAAGGATTATTTTACACTATTTTCAATTTGTTTGCCCCCAATCTGTATGGTAATTTGGGTTAGTAACATATATATGTACATATATTTTGTTCAATTAATATTAATTCAAACCTAAAATGCATTTGATTATGAATTACAAGTATTATTTCACAAATAAATAATAGTTCAGTATAGGAAACAGCTGTGAAGCTAAAGAGAAAATTTCTATCTACTTGACTCTTAGTAAGCATATAGATGTATGCTTACTAAGAGTTACTGCCACAAAACTGAACAGGTAGTCTACAATATTTTGTTTTCTTATTTTTTGATGCTATTATGTGAGAATTAATTCGAATGAAAAATTCAGTACTGTCTGTAATTAGTTTGGAAACACACAATCAACTATTTATAGTCATAATTACTAAATAGAAGAGTTTAAATTAAAACAATTATTACAATAGTTCATTTGTTGTTTAAGGCACAACACCAAATGGTCAAGTCAGATCAGATCCACCAAGGTTTCCTCCACCACAACAAAGATCTCCTGACAAAACGAGATCGGAGCACACAAGACAGTTTCCCGGACCCAATGTTGCTGCAATATCTGAAGCTCTCGCTTCAAGGGATGTCCCTCCGACGAGAGAGGCACCAACAAGGGAGGCACCTAGTAGGCCTTTGGTCAGGCGGCAACCAAGTGAAATTAAAACCAGGGGTCCTCCCCCAGAACCACCCACGCAGAAACAGTTTATGCCTTTGGTGAGTTACTTTACATTAATGTACCTAAATGCAGTGAGTGTATATGAAAATAATACGTTTTTAAATATAAATTACAAAATTCATATGTTTTAAGGAATCATGTTCTGTTTAGAATAAACAAGAACATTAACATGTTTCATTGTAGCTTTTTTTTTCACATCAATTAAAACAATAGGTTGAATTCTTTTGAAAAAAACTTGGTATTATAGGAATTCTATTCTCTTCAACACTCCCACACGCGTTTGGGTTCGTCGTATAAATAAACTTTGTGTGTGATAAACTAATATTTAACAGTGGGCGGGGGTCGACTTCGTAACACGTTTATATTTAAATTTCACCTCGCAATCGTTTTCGTAACACTCACCACTGCACATATAAATTAATTATTATATTATATATAGAACACAATCGACAATTTCGGCATCCATACTAGGCCGGCCATTTTGTATGGGGTATGGACAGTTACGAGGATTGACGGTTTAACTTTTAATAAAATGTAAAAAATTGTCTTGTGTTCATTCATACATATTACATACATAGCAAATATGAAATATATTTTATCGCCCGTTAAAGCTAAGTTTAGGCGTGACTGTATAAATATTTTTACAACCATAAAAGACTCGGTGCAAAATATATGTTTGAAAACAGATAATATTTATGAAGTATCCATGTTGTTGGCTGAATAATATAATATTATATCCAAAAGGTTTTTTATATATAAAAAAATATATATGAAAACCGCTTCAATGATAACGTAAAAGCAACTGAATGTCACACATATTAATTTTGCTTACAAATTAAGTAAAGAACTTTAATTGTAAGTCATAATAGTATATACATTATATATGAAAAATGTATATAGATTATTTAAAAAAATACTACCCATTGAAGGTGTAATTTGATCTAAAACTATTACTTAATTAATTTATTGATAGAAGAAACACATTTTCTTATTTATATTAGAATAATAAGAATCTGTTATTCAAAATGGCGGTTTGTATTTACGGTAATCAAGAACAAATCGTATATTAGAAATACGTAGACGCAAATTACAGGTTTATCAAATGATAAGCTATCATTCATGATACCGTTGCTTTATCTGTATTATTGGTAAGAGCTATGTCGATTTAAACGCGAATTTTACTTATTTAAAAATTTTATTTTGTAATAATTGACATTTTGAGATAATATTTTAACACAATACGTCATGTTTATTATCTGTCCTGCATTTAAAATTTGTAATTATAAATACAAATTTTAACATTTTTTCCCGCGGTTTTTGGTTATGTCATGTGAAATTTTATTGTATCCGGAAATAAATATATTTTGAAGACTACGCTGGCTGATTTAGTTTTTTTTTTCGTATTCGAAATTCAAATCCGATATGCATCGTAGCATACAGACTTACTGTTGTAAATAAATAAAAAAATTGTTTATATAGGAATAAACGACTTGTACCACGAAAGCAAGGCGATATTGAACGTGATTATAGGTAATTTATAAAGATTCAATGGAAGCCAATTATAGTACGAAGACTAATTGCCGATACAATCCGATAACAGCAGTTTTGTTCAGTGTACTTCATAATGACGCCTACCGAATTTCACGTTACGTTGGTATACAATTTTTGGTGTTACATATCGAGGAGATCAGTAAGTTTTATTGGTGATAAATTATCTTTTCGGTCATTACTGCTGTAAAGATAATAATATTAATGAAAATTTGTCAGTTTAAATGAGTTCCGGTTTACGATATTATCATGGCACATTGCATCAAGTTTGTTACAAGTACGCAGTACGGATGTGTTTTAACCGCGGGGTCTCGTCCGAAGTATAAACGGACAGTTTTTAGTATTTCATTCATATAATGTTTTATGGTATCATGTGCGAAGAATTATGTATAAAATACGTGAAACTGTTTACCAATGAATGCTAGTAATTAATAGAAAGATAAAAAGTATTTTTTGTTCTAAATCAACGATTTTTTACCATTCTAGATTCTATAATTCAAGATATTAGAGTTTTTTTACACGCTAATGTAATTTTTCAACTTCGACCCAAAGCTATGTGACAAGTTCGATGTCTGAGTCAGTGTGTCTGTCTGTGGCATCAAACCATCAATGTTAATACGTTAAACGTAATTATTTCCTATACGTCATATATTTGTAATTCAAAATAATTAATACAAATTATCGTAAAATGAAACTCAATCGTTTCTACGTAGATTTTAATTATTGTAAGTAATCATTATGATTCACACATTTAGTTGCAATGCCGTATAACGAAGTAATATTTAATATGAGTGAGAATGGAATACAGTGAGATGTTTACATATTTTTTTGTATATATGTATTTATATTTTTATGTTATAAAAATATCAAAAGAAAGTAAGAATGAGTGTACATAATATTTGGCGTATTTTTTTTATTAAAAATTCGTCTTCACTAATATATTTTGAGGAAGAGCGACCTATTTATGTTACATGTCAGTAAATCTATATTCAAAATGATAAATATTGTCTTGTCTATGGTTCCTTACTATTATATTATCTTCGTACATAACTAAGAAGATAATTCCTTTCCTAAACAGTACTAACTATATTAGTATGAATAAAATAATGCATGGTATTATTATAATTTTAATGTACAACATCCAGACAGATTTATTCTCTGTGAATCTAGACATGGTCTGGTGTCTAGACTGTTCCGGTTCAATACAGCCAGGCCGTCCTAACTTCATATTATATACACTTATAATATAATCGTGAATTATTAACAATATATATATATATATTCGTATGTATCGAGTGACTAAAATTATGTTTAACTTTATAATTATAACTACTGTACTGTTAGTAATAAATACAACGCCGTCACTTTTGTCTTATATTTTGTTAGTAATTTGTTAGTAAGCTTTGGTCTAACTTTGTCCGCTTCAGCTTTGGGATTGGGATCTAATTAGAATGTATAGAATATTAAAATGATAGTTACAGTTAGTAATCGGTGTCGTAATCTAGTATGTAGGATTCAGGGATATATTATAGTCCGTGTCTTATTTGGATGGCCAAGTTTTCATCAGAATTCGTTCAGTATCTCATGCGAGAAAGAGCAATAACAATCCATACGTCCTCACAGACTTTCGCATTTACATGTATTCGGATATTTGTCTGATCGTTCTCATGTTGTTCTAATATGCGATTTTACGACGAAATATATTTACAATTTGTCGAGTTTTTTTACTTATATGTAACGAATTTGTCCTAAAACTGCATAATTTAGTATGGACCTTAAATAAAAAATATATCCGTAAAAGAATAAGATTTGTAAAATATTATTTTAGATTTCAATATAGCTGGGGAGATTTGAATTTAGGTCAAGTCAGCATATTCGTTAAATTGAAATTGCTTCCCGCCATATATACCTACATAATGTATTGCTGTAAGTGTTACTTACTAATATAATACTTGAGACGCATTTGTTATTGAAAAAAATGAAATACTATTGTCAGAACGTACATGTGATTTCTCTGTCCTTAACCCGGGTGTAGTCATCGAACTTAATACGGACTGTTTAAAGTTTTTCGTGAAAAACTCGAATTGGTTTAAAGGTGACAACTCGTGGTTCGGATGCGAGTATTTTAATGAGCGTCTCACTTCAGGAAGTGGGTCTTGAAGCTTTTCATGCGAGCTATTATCATATGTGAATTCGAAATAGCAAAATTTCTATTGAATATATTCCACGTGATGGAATGTTTTGCATGGATTATACAGTGTTATATGTAAATGTATATATATATATATATATATACAACAAACGTACATAA
>DVQP01003329.1:0-10987 GCA_018231745.1 Danaus eresimus
TTGCTTCACCATGACTCGAACTGTTTGATATAGCTAATGTTAAGGCTGTGAATACATTTAATTCACATTGAATATGACAGATAACTTAATCAAATAAAAAGTTTACGATAATAACCGATTTTTATTTGAAGAAGTCTGAAGCTGGGGAAGAAGAAGAGTGGGCAATGGGTGCTGCCCATGACATTGCTCGACTCTGCGCAGAAGTGACACTACGGTGGCGTGCTTTTCTTCACCACACCTCGGATAGGCCACACGTGCATCACGCGCTTGCAGCCAGACATCATGCACTACGGTTCGTCATGACAGTTTATACAAACTATTCAGTCAATACAAAAACCAACCATTTCATAAAACAGACGCTGAGTCTGTGAAAGCTTTGAGAATTTGTAAACATTCAATATAAAACATTCAAATAATCCATCTCTAACAGTTGAAATGATTTTATCTGATCTTTTCTGTTGTAATCTCTAGCATCAAACGCTTCTCCGAATGTTTCTTTGTATTGGACAACCCTCGTCACTCCCTTGCTGGCTGCTACGACAGTAACTACCAGTCCTACCAGAGCGTGGGGGAGACTGCCCGGCGTTCGCGTTACCTGGCGCTTCTGCCGCCTTTGCCAGTACACTGCATCGCTTTGGACGGCGATCCACATATAATGCCTATTATATTTGAAGATAGGTAAATTAAAAATGTACTTGTTTTTAACGAACTATTATTTTTTGACAAATACAAACATGAAAACAGACTTCAATTACTTAATAGAGAAGGAATGAAAACAAATATATTTCTTTCATAGATACCAGGATACAGCCGAGTTTGCTAGACGGCGATCATTTTTAAATTCTAACGCCAATAAAGCTGGAAGTGGTAAATATATTTTTTAAATAATTATTCTTTTTTCATTATCCCTTTTTTTGCTAAGTCCTATACGTTTCAGATCCGTTCCTTTGTTCGGATCCTGCTGGAGAAGACTGTGCTTGCAGCGTTAGTTCTATAATGGACTCTAGGAGACCATCATCAGAAGCTTCTCGCGTAACTTTATCATTGCCAAAAAATATAATAGATGTTCTCGAACCACACTTTGATAACCAAAAAGCACCCACAGGTGTGGTACAAGCTACTTTAACATTAGCGCCTCAGAAATCAGCCAGAGGATCTCCAAAGCGGACACTTGTCAAACAACACGTCGTAGAGATGACTAAACCCCATAATAAGCAATTAGAACTTACTGGAAGAAATAGATACATTGTACAAAACAATCAAATTAGCGAAATCCAACTTCCTCCTAATAATGTATTTGCTTCATGTCCTATCCAGCAAGGACAGCAAATGTCCAGATACTCAGCCTCGACGCTATTAGACATAAACTCCGCTAAGAGTACGACAAATGTTTCACACTTAGGTAAGGAGAAATCTGATCGTGATGAAGTTTTCAACCAAAAGCATGACATTACAAGTGGCGTAAGTACTTTACCGGCAAGACATAGTAAATCTTTAGATCAGTTAAGAGTCTCACAAATGGCGCCTCTAAGTGTTCAAACATTATCGAAAAATGTAAAAAATAGCTCAAACAACTCCGTAAATTATCAGAAATCATACGCACCGCCACAACAAAAAGTAAAACCAACTACACTTCCTAGAAGTATTACAACTACATCTTATCCTACTAGCACAACGACAAGATGTGGATCGAAAGGCGATGAATATAGACGTAATATAAACGAATTTAGAGAAAAATATAAAAATCCAGGTAACTCTGTTAATTTTCATGGTATGAATAATGAAGTATTTCACTCCGTAGGCCATAAGTACGATGGGACAATGAAAGGAGGTAGTAATCAAATTTATGGTTACACTTTCGGTAATCAGGGTAATATGACAGTGAATAATACTATTCGTAATCCTTTAGAGTTTCAAAGAGGCTACAGTGTAAATTTACCCCGTCCTATGTTGCCTCCTCGTAATTCTTATCCACCTGTTAGTGGAAAAACCCAAGTGACTGAACAGAGCAATCTAGCTTCTAACAAACATGTTCATAGATCGAACTCAACTCATGTTTTCAACCAAAATGTAGAAAAACAGCACATGGACATTGAGGCCGCACGAAATCAATTAAGGCACGAATTAAATTATTACCTTCAAAAAGGGGACTGGAGCTATGACTTTAACACGGGGAGTCTTATTCAAAATTATCAAAAGAAATCGAGTAAAAGTAGTGATGATAGCGGCTTTGTAATGACTTTAGACCGGAGTAGCGATGGAACATCAAAATCAACATATTCAAAAACTCCACCGTCAACTCCTCATTCGACATTACCATCTGTAAGACATAAAAAGAGTCGTTCTAAAGATTCTAAATTAAACCTTAATGGAACTGAAATTACCAAGATGAATTCAAGTCGTGATTCTCTGAGTAGTCATCATTCTGTCAAATCTAGAGACAGCAAATCCGATCGACATACGCCAAAATCAGATAGAAGTACTCCAAAATCTGAAAAAGACACACCTAAATCAGGTAAGGCCACCCCTAAATCAGGAGTAGTCACTCCGAGATCTGGTTTAGCTACGCCAAAATCAGGTGGGACAACACCCAAAAGCGGTAGATCAAGCGGTAAGCCAGAAAAACGAGGAAAACATAAAGCATCCGAGAAAATGACTCAACTAATGTCAGAAGCAGCGTCGTCATCTAGTGATGAAAGCATACCTTTTGAACTGAGGCGCTTAGAATCTTCATCCAGTGTACCTTATAGTTTAGATCACGGCACTGAATTACGACATTGTAGGAGCGCTGTATCAATAATAGAAGAAGCCAATCTTCACAACAACTTTGGATCAGAGTCTTTACCAAATTTAGCTCCACCGCCAGCATTTGAGTCACCGCCTCTAGATATAACTGATAAAGATTTTAAAATATTACCACCAGATAATTTTCTTAACAAAGAGGAAAAACACAGTAGCTCCACATCGAGTCTAAGCGAACAAAGTGGTTGGGTTTCTAGTGGGCGTAGTTCAGGTCCTTCTTCACCGGATAATGGGAGTTGTCAATTAAGTCAAAATTTTCCACCCACTAAACCTACAACATTGCCGAAAACTAGTAGCAAGAAAGTGGACGAAACCACTGAAACTCGGAAAAAAGATGGTGATAAAATCTGCGACTTTAAAAGAACAGTTTTGAATGGAGAACAACTACGGGAACGCCTTCTTAAATTGGCAATAAAAGCAGCTCAAAGTAGTTCAACTGAAAAAATAGAGTGTTGTGATAAAGAAGTATGTGAAGAATGTACAATATGTAGCGATTCTATATGCACAGACAGCCAGTGTGAATATAATAAAATGATGCATACTAACGGAATTGACGCAGGGTGTAATTCCGATACATGCACAGCGAATTGCTTTCAACAGTATCCTGAAACTAAGGTCAATAAAATTAACCAAAGACATAATTCATTCAGTGCAATTCAGGGCAAGACTTATAGCACTGTAAGTAGAAATTCTAGTGAGGCTACAGTAAAAAAATCACAAACAGTTAGTGATAACTTACATCCATATATAAGAAAGGAATTAGCTTCAAAAACACAACCTCCAACTACACAAGCAGGGGTTCCAGACAAACAGACAGATAAAAAGTCCAGCACGCTAGATAAAACTAAATTAAAAGATAGAATACAATACACAGAAAAGTTAATAGCTGCAGAAATTTTAAGTTTAACTGTCGACAGATCATGTAAACCATTTACACCAAGTGGTGCTGTGAGTGCTGCGAAAAAATACCAGGGTAAAGCAAAATCCGAAGTCGATTTGAGTCACTTTGGAACGAACGTTTACGAACATTTACCACCACCGCAACAATTTAGAGACGCTCCACCACCACCGGAACAATTTAAGGTAAACTTATTTCTATTCGCTTTCGTTTTAACACTTACTACTTAATATAATAATATTAAACATAAGTTTATTTGATATACTTTAGGACCCGCCATCTAAGTCTCCAATGTTAAGCCGTCAAAGTAGTAAATCTTCTACACCGTCAAAAGGTCAACGGAAAGCTTCGCAGCCTACTACGTTGCAGCTAGACAATCCACTGTACCATGTGTGTGAAGGTATACAAAAAAATATATTAATATTCGTTATAATTACTCATGCTTCTGCTTAAAAGACTAACACTGTTATTGGTCTCCAATTAGGAATATTGGAAAGACGAAAGTTAAGGCCAAACCAATCAATGACTTACAATGCTACACCCTCATCTAGTACACTAAACAAAAGTCAAAGCACAGGTGAATTAGCAAGCAGAAACGACGTAAATAAAGGTAGGTCGCAGACAAGCTTACTAATACAGCATAAAACATTTCAAATCATAGACTTTAGAATAAATTTAAAAAAACTTTGAACATTTTGCTTCCAGAACAACGCCAAAGCAACCTTATCAGTATTTTTGGATTGGCTGAATCCGAGAGACTGTTTGTGAAATGCAGGGAAGAGTTTAGACAAAGCGTGAAGTACCCAGGAGCTATATATTCGGATTTTCCACCTGTCGAAAATTCCTTGCCATATTTCCATATAAGCGACGAATATAGAATGTTTAATCCAGAAGGTATTGATTTCTGATTACCACAAAACATCGAATAAAATGTAACTATAACAACGCTTGAACTTTTCAGGATTACATCTCATTATATGTGTACACGGCCTAGATGGCAATGCAGCCGACCTTCGGTTGGTTAAAACATATTTGGAGTTAGGACTTCCAGGTGCGCGGTTAGACTTTCTTATGTCTGAGAGGAATCAAGGTGATACATTTTCCGACTTTGACACAATGACGGACAGGTAATTGTAATATTTTATTATCCCTATATTTAAAGGTGCTTCGAAAATAACAAGGACATTTTAAATTTTTAGACTGATTCAGGAGATCATGACACACATACAAAGCTCAAACGAGCCGGCGAGAATCAGTTTCGTAGGTCATTCGTTAGGTACGATCATCATTAGGTCTGCCCTCGCAAGACCACAAATGAAACCATTTTTGGGCAAACTGCATACCTTTTTGTCGCTAAGCGGGCCGCATTTAGGTACTCTATACAACTCTAGTGGACTTGTGAATGCAGGTAAATAAAAAAAATCATAATTAATTTCTAATCTACTGTGTAGTGTTTTGAAAAATGAATATATTAATTTAGACAGCTTAACGAAAACTTTAAATATATTAAATTTACAGGAATGTGGTTTATGCAGAAATGGAAAAAGTCCGGATCCTTACTCCAGTTATCACTCCGCGACGCCTCCGATCCCCGAAAATCGTTTCTGTATCGTCTAAGCGAACGAAGTCAATTGCACCAATTCAAACATATCTTACTTTGTGGTTCAGGACAAGACAGATATGTACCTTTACATTCAGCGAGACTGGAGCTGTGCAAAGCCGCTGCCAAAGACACTTCCTTATTGGGACAGGCTTATAGAGAAATGGTATATCACAATTTTTAAATCTATGGCCATATATCACAAAAAGGCGGTGTTCAAATATATCGATTGTCATATACAATTATAACCAGATATTTTGTGGTAATAATTGTATATTAAATATAAATTTCAAAAATTAAGTAAGGACATATTAAGACTTCGTCCTTGAAGAATATGTTTAAAACAGAATTCCTGATGTTTTCGTGTGAAATGTTTGCGATTTTGACCAGAAGCTTTTAACATCAAAATGTATCAATTTCTTTGTCAGGTTCACAATATGGTGTCCCCCCTCGCTGCTCGTGCTTCCTCTGTGTCCGTCGTTCGCTATGACGTCCAGCACGCATTGCCGCACACTGCCAGCGCTCTCGTGGGCCGTGCAGCACACATCGCAGCATTGGACTCCGACCTATTCATCGAGAAGTTTTTATTGGTCTCAGCGCTTAAATACTTCCGTTAATACCATTTAGCTCGACCACATCTTTATATTGAAAATGAAAACTTATTCATTATCTGTGAAGCTTGGGTGTATTTTTCAATATTGTCATATTTATTACGTTATTAAACATTCGCTTCGTTTTAGTAAACTATAATTTAGCGAAGGAGTCACTGTGTCTAAACTGTTTAAACAGAAACAAGATATAACTACAGTTTTACTTCATATTTTTTTTACAGTTATTTTTCTTAAAAACCGAGTCTTGAGCATTCACCCATGTTTTGTTCCTTTTACATCGTAATTAAAATGTTCGATATCTATGACTAGAGATAAATTTTGTTAAATGATATAGCTTATCATAAAAAAGATTTAAACGGTTTTATTTTAAGTTATTTTGTTGTTGAACCGTAATTTTATTAAATTTAATAAAATACCATTCCTAACACTAGTCTTTTCCGCATGAGAAAAAACATAATGAAATTGATTTTTAATTGTTTTTATAAGTCTTAAAAATACAGAGTTTCTATTTCGGAAATAAAAACTCGGGTATTATGTAAGGTTCTCGCATATAACGGATTTTGCTGGCTTTAATTTCTTTTTAGTTACGACTAGAAAATTAATAGTACACACAACTATCACATCTTTTGGGACTTTTATAAATATTTTTCGCTTTTCTCACATAAAAAAAATATTTGCACGTGATATTCTTTCAAAACATATTATGTATGTAATCATCACAGCGACATCGAATTGATCTATGTTGAGGTCTAAAACTTTCGCGAGTATTCATTTAAATGTAACTAATATTTTTCGAATTACTACGCGTATCCCACTGTTGTACTTTGCAGCAACCGTGATCACGGTTGCTGCAAAGTAACCGACACTTCCCGAGTATGTTGTTTTTTTAAATAATAAAATACTCATATTAATCAGAAAAATATTCATTTCATTGATGTATTTTATAAAGCGCTTAATTATAAAATTACTTGGTAATGTGTGATATGAGAGTCCCTGCTGTAACAGCATTTTATTACGATAAAGAATTTAATCAGCAATTTTAATTACTCATAGTTTAAGATGGATCTTTACACCAATTAATTAAGACTTTCGAATTAGCGAGTGTAGATATTGTAGGTGTTATTTGTATTAGTAATTCATCGATCGTTGTGTATTAAGTCTTATGAATGCCGGCTTCTGGAATGCTAAGCCCGTCACTTGGTTTATGCGATTGTTGATCGTTTTCATGTTTTTTTTTTTAAACTATTTCCACATAGCTATACAGGTTTCATGGATTACAATAGGTTGTCTTTGACGTTATTTCAATATATAATATTATATTAGCATTTAACTACATAATATGTTAACATCTATAAAAATCCTAATTAACAAGCAACGTAACCTCATATCAATGTTTTGAAACACCAAAGGAATTTTACGTAACAATAATTAAAGTAAATTAAATCTTTATTTAACTGTTGGTCATAGTCACAAGTTATTATACTGTCATAGTTTATATATCAATAGCCGTAATACATAGAATTTAATAGTTATAAACATGTCAAAAAAATCTATGTAATATTATAATTTATACGTATAAATCAATTTTATTCGTAACATTCTCAAACCCTTTTATATATCGACTCTGTTTATCAGATTATAACTCAATATTTTCGTCTCTTTCAAGCACAAGCAACAAACAGCAGACTTGTAGGTTGTTTTTTGAAAAAAAACAAATCAATACCAATTTTTTGAATTTTTTACGCACTTTTATATTTATTTTTTCTTTATTACTAAGCTACGTTTATTGAATTGTTACTTAAGCAAACGCATTCAAGAGGGCCTTATTACGTATAAGGACAGGCTCAGGCCTTAAATCAAATAATGGATTTAGATTAAATATGTAAATTTAAAACGAATGTTAGACTGATCTTTAAAAAATATATGGTATCGGTAAGTTTTATAGGTTATAATTTCGTTTTTGATTTGTAGATATGTTTGTTTGATGAAGTTGTTATCTTGCTCTGTCCACTTTGTCTACATTTTTTAAATTGTAGGTAACGTTTTATACAGGGGCTTAGGAATTCTAGTCTTTATTTAAAAAAATTTTAGATCAGTAAAACAACGTGCTCAAAAATATCGAAAATTTTACAGAGGGTTATGTTATATTTAACTTTTTTATCATCAATTGTCACGTGGTTGTTTTAATTGTTATTTTTGAACATGTTGTTATCTAACGTGAAATAGAGTAATATATCAATATTGCCCATGAGCATGCTTTTAAATATAATAAAAATTAATGTAGTAGATGTGACAGAAACATTAAAACAATTGTAAATAGAAAATCTAAATTTTATTTGTAAATTAAATTCGTATGTTAAATGTCGATGTTATACACATAAGAACAAATAAATATGCCTGAAAACTTAATATTGTTTTAATTTGTCCTAAAACGTGATGTAAAAGGTCCAGATATTAAATTTAATGTTTTTATAAAGCTCTGCAAAATATTCTATTCTTATCTTAAATATTATTGAATAAACGTATGAATATCTGTTATTTCGATAAAACTTAAGATTAATGTAGTTATATATCAAGAGGATAAAATAATAATAATACCATTACGAAATAAATCAAATATGAAAATCCGTGTCATATGCAAATAGTATACGAAATTCTGAAATTCAATATTTTGACATAGAATATATAAATATAAAATTCATTTTTAAATTTGTCTATAAAAATGAATTTTATATTTATACATAACTTTTACTTTTGTTCAAAAGAGAATGAAATTTTGTTTGGTTTTTAACAAATAAGTCGCCATCTATTGATTCCAGAATACATTAAATTTCCTCAAGCACGTTCGGTCGAAGATTTTTATATAAAACTTAGAACAAACATTTTATTTTCTATAAGTGGAAATTATATAAAAATATATAATTATATATTTTTAATGAAATATAAAACACACAACTTAATAAAAATTTAGGAATTAAACATAAAATATAAAGTTTCTGAACGTTAATTTATCGGGCGGGTGGTGGTCGTCAACTCGTCAGTCACTGTCAATTCAGTTGGTGGGGTAATATTAGTGGAGAACGGTTGTAGTGTTAAATAATTATTGTTTAATTAATTTAAATGATACTTTTTTAATTGTTATGAATTAACTGTGAAGTTTTTTTGGATATTACATTCGTTATATTTAAAACAAATATTTTACAATACAAAAGAACTGGGCAATGCTATCGATGCTTTCCAGGAGTTATTTATAATATATAAAGTAAATTGTGATTTAAAATAAAACAAAATGGGTAAATTATTGAGTCTCTTGGCCCGTGACGAATCAAACTGTTGTTCCTCACCCCGTTACGATATATTCTTGGATTTCGAAAACGCTGCGCCCACAGATACGGAACGTAATGTTTACGAGGAGGTACAAAGAGTTTTAATAGATTCGGATAAAATTTTAGAAGAAATACAGTGCTACAAAGGAGCCGGGAAAGAAATTAGAGAAGCTATAGCTGACCCTTCAACCATAACTCAAGAAAGGGCTTGGCGCGCTGTTAAACCCCTGGTTGATAAACTGCTGCGATTTTATAGCCACTCATTAGAATTGCAACGGGTGAGTTATTACAACCTCATTTAAAAACAGTTTGTTTTATGAAAAAATATTTAACATACCCTCATATTAAATTGTGAGGGATCATACATTTTTATCAAATTTGTAATAAACACATCATAACACTCCTGCAATATTAAACAAGGAACAATATAAAATACAAAAGATTCAAAATTATAGATTTAAAAAAAGTTTACTTTACACTATTTTGCTATAAAAGATAAAAACAAATAATTTCATAGCAGGATGGTATTTCGGTGTATTATCAAGAGGATGTTTATCCTTATCAGTTGTGATTAATGTAACAAGTAAAGATAACACTCTCCAAAGATACCAGCTATCATAAATATGTACCGCAAACTTCCTGAAGCCATTTTATTTATTACAAAGATTTTAAAACAGATTTACATATATAATTTATGGTTAAAAATTATATATGAGACATTTCTATGTGATTTTTTTTTTATAAATACTACATGAATAATTATTTTTAAATAATAATATACTATAATACACATATAATTCTTGTATCACCTTAATGTTACTGTAGAATATATGCCTAGGACATTAATTGAGCTATGTGTGTGTGTGTGTGTATGTGTGTCAGCTTATTTAAACTTGCCACCCACTATATCCTCTTCAGTGATCCAACCAATGTATTTTTGTATTGAATTTGTAAGATGTGTTATTTAAGTGATAAATCGGACATGATAAATCATTATGAATATGTAAATGGGATGGAATAATGATGATTTAACTCGATTAATTTGCTTATAAGCATCCAAAATCATTTTCATTATTTTAAAATAACCTTAGCTATTTCTAAATTATTTACTTCCATATTGTTAACAAGTTAATACAAATTAAATGTATTATTGGTATAAGAATGTCAAGTTTGTTTTGTTTCATGCTGAGCTTATAATGTATACATAAATTGTAAAATCTCTGTTTTTTAAGTTAAAACCGAATTTAGGAGAAATTATTTGACAAAAAAAAATACTAGTCATATTTTAAATAGTTTACTTTTATCTACTTTTATTTGTGAAGCAATGAATATTGAAACTATACCTAATACCTATTACATTTTTTTTTTTAACTCCAATGCATGGATTTTGCTGTCACAATCAATTTGAAGAAATTTAATAAATAGTAAAAAAATTGTCATTTGTTTTGCAGTTGTGAAAGTTAAACATAAACACTAAGCAATCCAGTAAGCTCTGTAGTGTACATAGAAAAACCATGTGGTTCTGAAATATAAATGAAATTTTAGCAAATTATAGCCTCTAAATAAAACTGCCTTCAAAATTTTGTGTATAATAAAAGAACATTAAAATGACACAAACAAGTAAGCCGGGTCATTTAAATGACTTGACCCACAAAACTAGTAAGTTTACCCAACTTGGTATTTCTTATATTACAAAACATTTACAAAAAATATCTGCTAAGAATTGATTTTAAACACAATTTCAATGCCA
>DVQP01003330.1:0-10987 GCA_018231745.1 Danaus eresimus
GGCCCCTTACCAAGGCTGGGGAGACGGCTCGTAAAAAGAGTTTCCTCTACGTCAACAAAAAAAAATAAAAAAGGTACGTCAAAGTAGATATCGGAAGATTGAATTTACAAAAGCTTTACCAGTAAAAATTAATAATGTTTCTAATTATTTTTCAAGAAATTCAATATTTAATATACGAGCTATTTAAAAACTATCATACTTTTATTATCAGAATATACAAATTAGAAATAAAGTCTTAAGTACTGCAACGTGAAATACGTAGCAGCTACATTCACATGGAAACCCGAGGACTTGCGACAAGAAAATTGAGTTTGTAAAAATTAATATTTTTTCAGATATTACTAATATATATTTAAATTCTTGTAATATTGTGCAGAAACTTCATTTAACGATGAGAATTAATTAATTAATATTCATCTATTTTTCTTTAAAGACATTCACATAATATTTGTTTCTGAAACTGTATTAATAATTCTTTTCAGAGTTATTTATATGTCTAAACACATCCTTTTTATTACCAAGTGACTTTATCAAATGTTTGTTAGGCTCTTATCATGTTATATGGTTGACAAATATTTTTTTTATTAGTAAAAATTTTCTAAAGTGATAAGTTCATAGATTCATAGCATGATAGTGGCGTTAATTTTAACTGGCATTTATAAAACTGGTACTTATTCGTAATAATGTCAACTGCAAAGTTATTAAAAATATTTTATTTTAAGAAAAGTAATCTCTTACATATAATAGTTGAAGATAAAAACTAAAAGCGATAGTTTTACGTTAATTGTAACATTTTATGTTTAAAACGTAATCAATATAACAAATTTCCTAAACATCTGTCACAGCTAAAAGTATGCTAATTTCTTTGTTGTTTTTAATTTTATTTTATTCTTAAATCGGGTTCATGTTTTTAATAATGAATGAAAATGAAAAATTACATTTCCAAATGTGTCCATTCGGAAACTGGCAGGAAATTATTTTTATTTGTTTTAGAATTATAGTTCCATTTTTAATCATTGATTAATACAATTTCATGTTTCTGACAAAAAAAAAAACTATTTAATAAATGAGAAACACGTTTATAATCGTTTTTAGTAACATTTAGTTCTAGTAAGATTTCAACAGTCTTTGGTTAGTTGGAATAGTGTTGTAATATAATAATAAATAATTAAATTAAAATAATTATAATACTTTAAACAAATATATTTCTAAACAATTTGACGTAAATACTGATGTAGGTACGTCTATTAGGTCACCAGTGTATTGTCATACAGTTGACAAGCCGAGCTAATACATCTTATTAGATAAACCAATTTTCCTTAGTGAAAAGGATGTAAATAAAAATTTATTTCCATAAAAAGCAAACCTCAGAAAACTGAGAAGCCATATATCTAAGAAACTAACTAATTAAAACCTCAATATGATATTGTACGTTCTTAGTCACTCTATAATAATGCAAGACACAGATAGCGCCCTGTGAGTTCAAATAATGAGAAAGAAAATTTAAAAGCCTCTGGCTTTACAAATAGTAAGATTCACTAACATCAGACTGTTATAAAACCAGCGTCTTATATATTTGAGTAGTGTACCTTTATCTAAAATAAATAAGAAGGTAGCTTTTATTAGAATAACAGCCTTTTTGTCTTCATAAAATGTTATTGTTTTTTAGACGAATGGTATTCATTCCTTCTGTACACGCATGAAGATAAAACAAGTGTTACAAGTGGCTGCAAGTAAAATTGGTTCTTAGGAGCTCGCCAAGTCCGACAAACCGTATTGTGTTTAAATTAATATTAGTCATTAAAAATTCTTGTACGAGGTAGTGTATGTTTAATATTTAATGTATATGAATTGTCAACTATTTCTTTACAATGAGTTAATGAATGGTATCAGACCGATACGTGCATATGGATAGCTATAAATCGTTACAAATATATATGTATATATATAAATATACATATAAACTTAATATAAGAAAAATTTAAATAAAATGAAAAGAAAATTATGTGAAGGTACATTTCATTTTAAATAATAAAGAAATTTTATAAAAAAATGTTAGCATAATTTTTCTAAATAATCATGTCTCAAATAATACATATAAACGAAAACTTGTCAATGTTATTTCAAATCTATCATCTTCGACATGAATACGTTTTAGCTATATGCAACATTACAAGATACATATAAATGAAACTCAAAAATTTTTTCGGATTACTACGGAAAAAATTTTTGAGTTTCATTTAAATGTCTCGCGAAAATCTAAGATCTTATTAAGATACATATATTATTTAGATATATTTTAGATATACTACGCCTTTTAATAATATACGTCTTATTATTTCATATGACGCATGACACTATTAAAACAAATTTATTATTATTTAAATAATCTTGCATTTGACAAGGTATTATATATATGAGAGGAATTAACATAAAAGAATTATAAAAACCCTTCAAGACATGTTGATAAAAATATATGGAAAACATAATGAGTGCGATTAAAAATATATAATGTATCGAAATAAATAGGAGTTAATTTTCTTATGAATATATTGAAATTATGGGTATACAGTCTGTACAAAAACCAAACATTACAGAGTCCGTCAAAATACATCGACGAAGCCATGGGAAATGGCTAGTAAAATAAACACTCCCCGCAGAAGGAATTAAAGCCTTTTATTCTTATGGAAATAACTTAAAATTAATTCAGTCACCAACGAACTGCCCTTCGGTGTACTAACTTGTAGAAAAAGTCAAAAATACTTTAAAATGATTCGCTCAGCATAGTTAAGAGTATTATAGTACATGAGAAGTTACAAGTTTTGTATAAAATATAAATTGATATAATGAACGGAGGACGTGCACATAGACACATTCAATATTAGTCGCTGTTCATAATAAAACAACTAGCAATAGGCTGACTTAGTGTTCGACATTAATGTGAGTAATATGCAACAAACATATTTTACTAATAGAAAAGTACACAAAATTTAAAAGCATAACTGGATCTGCAAACAATTGCTCAATCCTTTCTCGATTGCTATGTTTCTAACGAATATCAGCAAACTGTAATAGGGTTTAATCCTAAGGATTCATTCGTGCTTTGTATAACTTGCAATGTGCGCTCATTCCTTTACATCAAACGCTTTCAAACGTAAAAAGCAACGGTCAGACGAATTTACATGCTACATTGAACGTGTTATTCTTGTTACTTGTAAAACTGTTTTATTTTAGAATTTGAACTTTATTTTTATATAAAACAAGTTTCTTGTATGCTTATGTTGATTATCATACAATATATCTACGTATATTCTACTTACATTTATGACGAATTTCATTAAAATTGTTTTAGGTTTTTATCCATGAAATGGTATCAGATGTAAAGACGGAGTAATTAAAAAAATATACTACCTCATAAGTTTTTCAAAGAAACATATTCCAGAAGTTTTTCTGTTCTTTTTGTAGAGGCGCTGGGTAGTATAAGACCTTTTATTTTTAAAACGCATAGGAAACTCTTTTTACGAGCCGTCTAATCGGCCTTGGTAAAGGGCCGGAAAGGATGTGTGAGACTCGGCCTGGGCAGACCCCTACTCACTAAAACCACTGCGAAAGCCATCGGCCGCTATGTTAGTGCTCCCCGGATCTGACAGCGACAAAGTAATGGATATTATAAAACCTATCATATTGATATTTAACCAAAAAAAAAGTGTAATAAGTAAAAAAATTTATGATTATCGAACGGAAATAATTTAATCGCGGCGAAAACAGCATTCAGCCTGTTAAACTTACTTTAACATGAGATTGTAATTGTAAACTTACTAATCAATCTGGAAAAACTTTAAAGAGTTCATTTGATTGGATTAAATATACTACACAAACATAATTCTTACCTTGAAAGTGATGTTACGTTTGAGGAAAGTCCCATAGCAATCAATACGACTAGATATTTACAAGTGTAAGATAACAGAGAGTTGGCAGGATGCCCCGTACAGTCGTCAGTATCCCATGGGGAACTATTTAGACATGATGTCTCGTTACGGCTATCTTTTAGAATATTTTGGTGTGAGTTCTTATTATTATATTTCCTATCACTTAATCTCACTTTTATATCAATTTATTTTTTTGCTATCGTTATTATATTAATTACATATCCACGCATGCGCCGTGTAGCTAATTATTTGGCCAAATTGAAGATGATTCACATTCAAATATTCGTTTGTTTTTTATTTATGTTCTCATCGATTACCAAATGATGTCCTGTTTAAATCTTAGTTATATACATGACTTTTACATAATAATAAATTTGATATAAGTCATGTGATTATTTCTTTTAGCTATATTTCCTCTTCATGCTGATCTTCTTCTTGCTTCTGTGCTTGACTTGTGTTTGTGTGATTCTCTGGTATTATCGACGAGGCATGAACACCTGCGAGCTTTGTGAAGATACGCCATTAAAGAAATGTCTTGCTTCAGAATCGTCGTCTCAGGGTGTCATGCAGTAAGAAAAAAGGTGATAAGATGGTTTGTTATGTGCTGTGATATGTATATTAAAGTTAACAACACTAAATTTGATGACCTAAATAAAATTGTATGATAAATATAGTTATATTTAATATCCTGCCCCAAGACAGTACTTCAAGTATTGTTTAAAAACTTTTTCTTCTTTTGTTTTGTTTTGTTTTGTCATATTTAATAAAAAATATTTTATTTGTATGTATTCTGTTAACAAATCACGAAATTTAATTTTAATTTAATAGATTTATCTCAGTGGTTTAGCTCCGAGTATACACAAACATTAGTTTATATCTGTTTCTTTGTTTATTAGACATCAACTAGTACTGAATTCTTTATTTGTTTTAACAACAATTATATGAACAGATATTGTTTCAACCAATATAAACATTTAAACCCCAACATGCTATGTGTTTATGTTAAGCAACTTCTCGAAGTGACAGCAGTGTTAAATTAATAACAAAGGGTGTCCCTATTTCATTTTATAAATTTCTTTCGGACACACATTTTCTTGCTCTTGTTAATTAAAATTAATATTTATAATTAAATTGAGTGTCGCAACAGTCTGATATTAATAGCATTACAACTTGGAAATCACTCGATTTCAGACGGATTTCATTCACCTTTTTCCACTTCCCTTTGAGTGATATTTGTTCAGCAAGTATAAATAACATCATTCATATTTATAGCCACTAACCAGTAAAGGTTATAAGTTTCAAATGCCTTGACATTGACGATCTCTTCAACGATGCTCTCATTTTGGTTACGTGACCCTGGCAGAAATGAACCTCAAAAATCAAGTATAAAAGTTTACCACAACCTTTTCTTACGTCTCCAAACTTCTAAAACCATATTCTTAAAACCATCTCGAGTATCCGGGATCCATAAAAACATTTGGTTCCACTTCAATCCTTAAACTACCTGGCAATTGGAGTCAACGTGAGAGTCGACGTGGTTGTTGTATGGATCAGGACATATGTTCTATAAAAAGTAAATTATTTGCACACTCCCATTCTGAAAACTATCTAAGATGACCTTGACAAAAGTTTCAATTCACTCTGAAACCAATATTGTATGTTGAGTCGGATATGTAAATGCAATTATTGCGCTATGTTTTTCGCATAGATATCAGCTTTTGAAGCATAAAAATCTCAAATATCAAAAAGGATGCACCTACAACACACACCGTGTTTTAATTTCAAATCCAAGAAAGTACTAAATCAATCTAGAAAGAATTATTAAAGTTATCTTGGAAGTATGAACATACAAGCAGATCACTGCATAATTACTCCTGAATAAATAACTAACTACGTGGGGCTACTGAAAGTAGTCATAAAAAGTCAAGTTGTCAAGGTGGTAGAGCCTAGCTGTGGTCAGTCACTGCAGCTAGACATGGGCCTGCTCGACCGGGAAAGTACCGCGCTCTTACAGAAGATCGTTTGAAGTAATCATTAATGGTTGCGTTCCATCTGATGAGTGAGAGAATCGCTGGCTCTTTCGCTTTTCCCATTCTTTCCTCTCGCTCACACACAATCAAGGATGGCTCTTATGTTGCAGATGACCATGGGCGACGGTAAATATGCTACCCACTCGTATGTCACCTTTAATATAAAAAGTCAAGTGGGCTTTATAACCCAGTAACTCAGTCAATTAAACAAATCTTAGTAAATAATAAACATATGAATAATATTAATTGACATTAGTGACATTCACGAGATTACCACATTGAAATAAAACAATATACATTTTATTTTTTAGAAAATTAAAGTGAAAAAATAAATTACTTAACTAAGTCTTCATATAAATAATTCAAGAACGTATTTATGTGTGTCCGTAGATACAACAACACGAATACTATATTATAAAATTATAAAACTGCAAAAAAATTAAAAATATAAAAATAAATCTTCATTGCTGTGGTTCTACTGCAACTTGTAAAGGAATAAAGTGTAACATACACATACACTGTAATATCAGCATTACGTGATTCAAACACTTAAAATGAAACGAGGAAAATAGTTTTCAACGCTACATTGAGCTGGATTTTTAAAAGGTAATTTTTAATTCCCTTAACTCTGTTACAGTTTAAAGTTTCTCATCATACCTTTATGTGAGAACATTCACAAGCAAAACTTAAAAATTCCAGTCGCTTACTCTCATGAATTTTGCATGACATTCAAATATATCAACGTTTTCGAAATGATTCTATACACTGAATAAAAAATGACGGCACGAAATACATACATCAATATTGAGATTATGTGAAGCAGAAAATTCATATTAAAATATAATAAAATCTAGCGGCTATTTATAAAACTTTAATTTCAATTTAGTTGGGAAAACATAATATTTTTTTATTATTTATGAAAAATGGTTTGGGAGAATATATAAAATTAATTGATAATAAAGGGAAATTTCTCTTAAATTTTTTGACGAGTTTTAATTCATCTGTGTCTTATAAACTAATCTTTAAGACCTATTTTGGAGTCATTTTAATATCCCACTTAATTATCTACAAAGTAAATTCTGCTCTACGAACATGAGCTCTCACATTTAAATGATGTCCCAAGAGGGAATTTATGTAAACATGATGTATTACGTAACAAACAATGGATTTGTCAAGCGTCAGATTATTAAATATTGTTGTTGAATATAAATGTCAAAGAGAATTTAATATGCTTTAATACTTTATGAAATTATAAATTTCGGAATAATAAATGCGAATATCCAACTGTTTGGCTTGTTTAAAGGTACCAAAATTTTTTTTTTAGTTTCGTTTTGTCTATTGCTGTTACAGCGTCACCGTTCTATTGTGTGAGATATGTATTCTAATTCGAAAATCATATAAATTCGTTTTAAATATGAGATGACAAAACACCCAAGACAGCGGAGTTGCTAGTTTTTATGCTCTTCTACGTTATGAACATCAAATAGAATGGTTTGCTGACAGTTACTAAAAATATGAAAGGAGGATACAAAAACCAAACATAATACTAAAATAATTTTATTTATTAAACGAACCTTCACTTTAAATAATATACAACGTACTAAGTTTAGGTTTTGCAGTGATAAGTAGGTCGGATTTCTTTAGATTCTTAACGAGCTAGCAGTAACGATGTCTTGACTAGGTCAAACAAACTGAGAAGGTGCTAGGTAATAACGGGGAGGTAAAAAAAATATATTTTTCAAACTTGACATGCTAAAAATATATTTATATAATTTAAGAGGTACTGAAAATTTCTACCTATATTCTGTAAACTTTTGATCTAATTGTTTTTGAGGTTGTAATTATATTCGTTACATGAATACACGTGTTTAAATCCTGCTTTTTCATAACTTGTATAGCGACGTAACAAGTTTATGGTAAACTTAAATAAAAAATTTAAATAAACTAACACTATGATATAAGTAAATTTAAGTGAGTGCTTTGTAATAAACTAAGAATGTCTTTTGCGCTGACAAACTACAATTTCATAAACTTCACAAACTTACTACATAAAACTAGCTTGAAATGATTTAGTGTGTTTTTATAATATGAGTATTATTAAAGTCTTTATATATAATTGATTTTATGTAAAAATAAATATAGTGATGCTTTAACAGCATTCTTAGAAATACACTTCAGCTAAAAATTACTTTTTTAAATACATATACGTATGTACATATATATAGATTGCCCTTTTTTCGCAATAACATACGAGTTATTAATTACGTAATTTAGTAAAACTTAATTTTCATTAAACAAAACAGATTTTTCAATGAATTATATACGACTATCAACTGTGTTAGAATAATGTCTTAGCCTTCGGTCTCAAAATTAATAGATCGACCAAAGAAAAGTGACACTGTCACTTTTATTTTCCTTGACATACATAAAGAGAAATTACCACGAATATGAAATAATATTACATTTGTATGCACACTTGTCTTATATCGTTCTATCAAATGGTAATCTGTATGGATGTTTTGAGTTTTTCGCGTAAAATTTACTGAATAAAAGAGGAATTCGTGGACAAAACATACATAAACCAAGCGAATCAGAAAAAAGAATTCAAATAGTCTTTTCTTTACGGGGACATTCATTTAGTATTTCCCTCAGAAGTTCCATGAATAAAGTATATTATTATATTATATTCTTTTATGGGTTCACAAGAAATCTAAAATAGAATATCACAACGACCTTGATTCGGATTACAAATTATTATGTATCAAAATATAAGTAGACAGAAAAAATGGAGGCACTTACTATAATGAATTTCGAGGCTTCAAACATGAAAGTTGATATGTAAGAAAATAGATACTTTATTAACATATCAACTTAAAACCAACAATGATAGGAGTAAGAATTATTTTAAATACTTATTACCTACATAATAACATTTTCATATGTACTTATTTAGACGCTCATTTATCATTTAGAGGTAAATGAACATACATCAGAGACCTTTACCAACTTCAGATTTGAGTTATTAGCTAAGTGCATTGCTTTTTTTATCTCCGTCAAAAGTAAATTATGTTTTTATCTAAACTTATGAAAACTATTCTCTTCATATTGTGCGTAGAGCTACGATATATATATCTCAAAAGCAACATACTTTTATCACCAATGTAAAGTTTAGTATCTATGCCACGAACTTAATGTCAATAACATTGTTGAGAATATTTAAACACAACGGCCAGCTTTGAAAGTATTGGCAAATAGACAACATTTTTGTATTACAATTATTCTGTCATGTTATCGCAATGAATTCAAAATTAAAATGTTTTCAGACGAAATTAAACGTGTTTAGGTATTCTATGGTTACTTTGAATAAATAACAATTGTGTTTTAGAGCCAAGGAATAAAAATCACTTGTGATTGATTACATTTTCGATTCTGTACAATTAAAATAATTTATATCTTTAAATTAAATTATATTACATGATTTAGTTTAGGAAGAAATGTCTGAAGAATTTCTCAGAGCCTACATGTATAATTTATTTTGCAGACTATAGAAACCTTTTCAAAGTTCTTCATAAGTTATTGACTTATTTAGCTAGTGAGTTTTAATCATATGTAACCTTTTAAAATACACGCATTTATTTAGGTGTTCATACAATTTAAACATCGACACATTGATGTTAATGACGTGATAATTCATAGTCTTTTATTATATTTATATTGTGTTTAATGTTAAAAGATAATATCAACGACTTCATCTTGCATACTTGATCTTGGTATTTTGGTTGGCGTACAGTATTGTGTTTATTTATTCAATCACAATAAGAAGAAAACATGACACCATATTGTCTGGGTTGTTCTGAATTATATGCAAAAGTAGCGATATGGACTATCCGAGGATTTAAGAAATTCGCCCAATGTGAAGTAAGTTAACCTATGATTATAGGTAGGTATGGCTTCGTCGATAAATGAATATGCAGATATAAAAGGTACACGTGTTATCCTGTGATAAACAACATGTTAAATATATTTAAATCCTCCCTTAACAATGTTACGTTGAAAAACTTTTTAGAACATAAAAAATTACAATCAAGATATAATTAGGTTCACAACAAGCACTACACATCATTAACATATAAAAACAAAGTTCTAATTGCTTCATATATTTTATAAATCGATGCTGTTTGGATATGCTTATATTAAAATAATTTTCAATTTAACCCCTGTTATGAATTATCGTATTTCATCAGACACGTTTACTCTGTGCCTCGATTAACACAAGTACCTAAATATCATTCGCGATAACTATCGGTGCTTGAGAGTAACAATAATAATACTTAAACATAAAGTCTCATATAAATCGAAATAAGAAAAAAAAAATTTAAAATATATTCAATAAAATCTCCATCATATAACAAATGGAATTAAGTTTTAAATATCGTTATTATTAATATCCGGCTGTGCCCGCGATATTGTTCGCGTAAAAAAAGTACTTTACGACAAATTAGCAGTTTCAGTGAGTATAAACAGGCCTGTATTGATCACTAAACATAAAGCTACATATAACTGTCCATAAGAAAAACAGGGCGTACGCGTCTGCGTACACACCACACCAACACATCTCATGGTTTGCCCCGGAGCCTTGTTTATAGTCATGCAAAAACCAACACTCATTAGTAACTGTACATGCTTAAACTGAAACGGATAGTTATTTAGTATAAGCGGAATTCGAGGCATAAAAACATCTATAAATACTTCTTTGGTTTTCGGGACGATTACAGCTTGACCCAGTAGGTGGCGCTGTTGTCGGCATAGTCCCAAAATAGAAATTTGTTTACTACGATGTGGTGTTTACCTGTTTCTGATTTTAAATTCTTCCGAAATACAATTGAAAATTTGCAACTATTGTAAAATTTTAAGCTTGTATATGTTTAAATTATCTTGTATGTGTATATACAAGCTTTCGGGATGATAACAATTCATTCCGGAAGGTGGCGCCGCCATTGGTATAGAAACTACTGGGCCGATTGAGTT
>DVQP01003331.1:0-10987 GCA_018231745.1 Danaus eresimus
AAATTTTTGAGTTTCATTTAAATGTCTCGCGAAAATCTAAGATCTTATTATATCACCAGAGCACTTACACTTAAAAAAAACATAATATTTTTTGTTTGAAATATCCCAGTGTCATCTAAATTATATTCATAAAGTTAAAATAAACGTATTTTGAACCTAATACACACGATGTAGAATTAAATAAGGCTTGAGATGGTTTGTCTTATATTACATAAACGAGTCCTTTTATACTTACAAGTACGACAAAATCTCGCATTGACATAAATCCTTAATTTTTTTTGTTTGAAATCTGTTAAATTGGCTGTGGACGTATTCTGTTAACTCATAAGAGTCGATAGTAGCAAATGTAGCGTGCTCCGGGGACAGATAACGAATAATATATTTGGCTTTTCACAGTTTAACACAAAGTGTTACGCATTGCGGCATTATGCAGAATGGAAACGTCTCGTCCTTATATTTTTTAATTTAAATACTTTCCTATTCATTCAGAATGTGAGTTACTGGTACTATTTTTATCCTCGGCCGGTATTTTAATCTTAACAGTAGTTATTGCGACAGAATCAGACTTGAAAATGCTTTGCTTTGATTGCGTTACAAACTATTTGAATTCTGAATCCTCAATGAATAAAATGTTTGTTATTAAAATCTAAATAAATAAAATAATTCTTTATTACTTTGAAATATTTTAATCATTTTTGTGTCATGCGAGAATCAAATTGTTCTTGTTTAATCCGAGGATAAATAAAATTCTATAATTATTTCTTTATTTATGTTATTTTTTTTTGTAATTAAAAAATGTACTAGCACTATAATCTATTAGAATAAAAGCGCATGGTTAAATAGTTAAGAGACAAGACATTGAGACACAGCTCTACTAAATTAAAAGTATGGTAGTCGAGTTTTATTACATTTTACATACTGGACGAAACTTAACAAGAAAAATGAGAAGAGCTTAGTTATGTTTGATATGTAAATTAACTAAACTAATGAAATTTCACATTAACCATACTATTATAATAACTTCTACTGCTCTTACTATAACTCTTGAATAATAAATAATACAAAAGACAATTCACTATTTATGTTTTCTCCAATATACAATGAAACTGATTTTGAACTTTCTGTTTCAGCTTTATATCCACGTCCTATAAAATGGTAAGTAAAATTTTGCTATAATATAAAAAAGAAGTATTTGTGCTGTCAATATTATTACTGACTATATATGATATATAGTTTGTTCTGAGAAAATCTCTTTTTATTTAAATTAATACAGTCTTTGTTCCAACTATAAAAATGCCTTCAAGAATAATATATTTGATTTCATCAATATTTATTAACACAAAAGTTTGTTTTCATTAATCCAAGATTTAATCAAATAAATCTCGTTGATTATCTCACGCCGAAAGCCATTTGATCAAATAAAGACGTATTTTCGACGCAAAATGGATAAATCAGAATGAATTGTTGCCAGCATTTGTTTGATTTCAATGATAATAATATAATCGGTTCAATTTGTCTAATGGATTTTTATAATAGAGTGTTGCATGTATCATAAACGTGATCTCAGATTTGTTATTTTGAAATGCAACATAAATGTAATCAAGATAAAGCAAACATTAAGCGATTTACAAAGAAACTTCCATTAATTACAAAAATAGCAATAGATATCTAAGATAATAAGAATGGAGAATAAACTGACTTTTGATGTCATTGAAGAGGTTTTTATTTTTCCTGGCTGATTCTTTATTAGACCTAAATAATAAAATTGTATCTTATTTGACAAAAAACTCTGGAATAGTTTAGTTTAATGTGAATTGGGCAAACAAATTTAGTTATTATAACATCCTTAAGTCGAAAAATTACACGATTCAAAAATATCGAAATTTTAAAAAACCCCTCGTGCTAATTGTCATTTAACAATTAACCTACCACGTTAGGTACTCGAGAGAGTATTCAAAAGCCCAAAAATATCCTATATTATTTCACTTCTGGATCGATATTACCAAATATTGCTTAAAACTACCTCAAAGACCTGAACCTGTGAAAAAAAAATCTATAAATCGGTCGGCCTATTTGAGAGCTATGACGCCACTATCAGATACATAGACATAGATATTGACGTTAAACATATAACACCGTTCTTTTTTCCTTGAGAGTTAAAAACAGACGTAAAAATAATAACAATGAACATAGGATATTTTTTGAAGCGGAGAATATTGCTGTCGCTTCCGCGAGAAGCCGGATTTTTACTTACATGAGTTCAAATTGTGGGGACTTAACTAGGCCAGCAAAAGTAATAAACCATGATGTATATTTATCAGTCAAAACGTGCAGGCAAATGTTCCTACTTATATTGTATATTTAATGAAATATTATTAACATTTTTATATACTTTTAGTATAGAAGCTTCTTATTTATCGTACTTCAGATTAAACACGGAATTAATAATGTAAATTTAGCAACTGGTTCACTTTAGAATATTATCACAAAGCAAAAAATAAACATATTTTTTATAAATATTTCTTGAAGTATATTTAACATTTTGCAAAAACATGGTTATAGGGAAGCTTAACTTCTATAAAATTTTAATATGAGATTATTGTAGCTACTTGATTATAACGATAGCGTTAAAATCTCTTAATATAAACAATAAATAAACTGTATTATGTAAATAAATGTAAATTAGTTTTTAGCTGAAATTATTAATTTATTTTGTAGGTTAATATTTAATTTATTTAAAGCTTATGAGCTTTATAGAAATTCATTATAATGTTATCTAAAATTGATACGGGTTCATATATGTAGGTATAAATGATTTCATATAAAATAATTCAAATCTTTTCTCCACACTTCGACAAACTTGTTCAGTTTCATGCAAAATTTTCACTCATAATATTAGTAGGACCGACGACAACACTGTTTCTTTAATAGATACGTAACAAGAAAGGTAGCATTTTGTATTTTTTAACTTTAAGTAACCGATGGTTAAGTTTTGAGTACATCTGTATTATAAAACTTATTACCTTGTGCTGAGAAGTCGAAACTAATAAACTTATGACAAAGATAAGAAAAAACTTACTGATTCCTTAAAAAAAATTAAAGTAAACATTTTGGAAACTATTTCGTATCAACGATTTGGCTTTTATTAATGGCTTGGCACCATAACCGCTGCGGAAATTGTTTACGTGATACCGCAGTATATCAAGGTTATGCCTATAGCTTATTAGCCATTAATAAGATTTCAGGCTTCGACAGTGCCAAATCCTAGTAAACGTTGCCCGTATAATTAAAGTTACTTGATATAATATAATCTGATATCTGATATTAAATTACAGAATATTTTTTTAATTTCACGTTTTATATAGAATTAAGCTTAAACGAAAATTCTCCTCACGATATTCGAGTGGAATCGATAAAAATCACATTTGTAAAAATCGGTTCAGTAACTGAACAAATATCTACTCATTCATGCCGATGCTTGGGGTACTTGTTCGGTTTCCTTTCTCTTACGCCATTTTGCGTACGTACGAGCCAGTGGGCCTACAAATATTACGATTTATGCCCGAACATAATTTCTCTCGTTTTATGGAAATATATTAGAATTTTCCACTCATGTGCTTAAATATAATATACTTTATAAAATCCACTTATATTAATAAACAAACTCTGGATTTACCGCATTACGTGAAAGAGGAAAAAGCTGAAAGGGAAATATTAAATTTTACGTAGAGCTCGGTGATTACAGGTGCGCTCTGGAAGCACAAACTACTATACATTAGCATACAGACATAATCCCCTTTAATTATAATATGCAGAGAAATAATAGAATTTCCTAAGCATGTCAGTATATTATGCTACCTGCGTAAGACAATTATGAGATGTTACCGCCTCGTTAACCTCAAGAAATTTGGAAAAGTTCCAGAGCGACTGTTTGGGGAAAATAATATTCTATCGTATCTTTCATAATTGCATGGGTCGGACCGGCTTTGTCCGTTTAATAATATTATTGTAGTTTTTTCGGTAAAAAATAAAACAAAAATCTTTGCATATGTCCTTTGGCAAGTAATTTAATTAGCATACTCAGTTTTTTTTAATATTTGTACTGGATACTGCGTAAATAGAAATATAAAGAAACACATAGTTAAGCCGAAAACACAGCCGAAATCAAGTTTCTGTGAAAATATTATATTTTGATGTCCACGAAACTTAGTCTGATGTAAAATAAAGTGTAAGATGTAAGCGAACCTACCTAAAATGTAATGGTCGTATGTTACATTTTTTGTGGCCAATTCCCTACATCCCCTCGCATCTTTTGTACCTAATTTAAGACGGAAGAAACAAAAAAAATGAAGCACTTTATTATCTTTATATGTTCCACATATAAAATCCCTAACAGTCTTTGTTGTTATTTCATAAAAAGCTTAATGTCGATAGGTATAAGTTTGTTTTTAGATATAATTGGTAAATTATTAATTCAAGTTTATATTTTCTTTTTTATCAACAAGGCTTAAAGGTTAATATTTTATTTAAAAAGTCAAGTAGGCTTAAATTATAATTTAAATAAAATAATCTGTAATGGAGCATAAATGGAATATTTGTCATCACTAGCAATGTTTGGGGAGCGGTCGGATTTTGTGAGATTTCAGTATCCATTTTACTGAAACGTGCAAATTCCATTTAGGGCAAGTGATTCATTTATCTCATGAAAAAATATATTGAATTGATAATAGATTTCTTTTTTTACATATGTATGAAAATATTATATTTCAGGATAGAACTATTAGTTAAATGTAATTTTAATAGAAATAGATTTTAAAGTTAATTTCTTATGAGTATATTTTTCAACAAATAAAACTTTTTTTATAATAATATTAGCTGAATATTAAAATAAAAATAATGATTCCCTTTACAAACTTGTATGATATATTTTTTATCCATATTAAATAATCAGTCTTAGCATTTTTATTTCGTTTAACATTTCTCTATCATTTATATTTTTGGCATTTACAAAAAACAAAATGCAATACCAGTTTCTGTAAAATTTAGATTTCCTTTTGATTCAAATTTTTTTGTGTTTTAACAACTAGAATTAAAGTTTTGCAAAGGTACAGTGAGGCCAAAGAGCAGGTAAGGCAGAATCAGGTACAAAACACAAACAAATAATAGAAAACAACATGGCGTTTGAGGTGGTGGAAAAAAATAAAGGAGATAGTTTAAAATTTTCTACTTGGAGAAAAACACCCGGCGATACGACGGCTTAAAATTGACAATCAAATGATAAAATATATTTAATTTTTCTATAAATGTTTGATTGTTTTTTTTTTGTATTGGTATGAATTATTTTATGTAGAATTTATAAGCCCTAAATATTTGTTTATATCTTGTAAATAAAATGCTACAAGTTCTCGAAGAAAATCTACTTTTTACATTTTAGTTTTATAAAGGCTTAAACTGTTTTAAATCTTATATGTTGCAAGATAGGTTATCAAAAACAGAACTATTAAGTTTCCTAATATCTATTATTAATAATAAATTAATTCACTTTTTTTCTAAAATTGGACTGGATAGCGCTTGGCTATCATTCCTGCCGTTTGAAGGTGAAAATGTTGTCGTTAGTGTTGAACGCACTATCTTAATATCAACCTTTCACACTTTTTAAAGACACCTAAATGGCAACTCAAAGGAAATACAGACAGAGAACAATCAATTGCTGTCCACAAAGTAATAACATTAAAAATAATACAGATTTCACGTGTTAATTTATATACTGAAAAATCAATTCAATTTAAAATTAATTTGGTCCCTGTTGATTTTTTTCTATTATTGATGTTTTGTTTATCATAACAAAATCACTATAACTGTGCTCAAATATTTGTAAAGCAAGGCAAGCTTACTGAACTGCATTCCGTTGACAATGGAGACAATTTCTAACTACATTGAACAAAGTTGCCAAAAAAAGGAAAGTCGATAAAAGAGTCCTAGAAAATAAAGCAAGGAATTTCAGTATTTATCTGGGAGTCTAAACGTCTCATTGTTTATGTTTCTCTCGACTTCTATAGAGGTTTTCGCAGATTTTCTTCTTTGTTAGATTAAAATTAAGGTTAGGAAAAAAACATACTACAATGTTTCAACGTAATTAAATGGTTTAACAAAAGTAGAAATAATGTTCAGCAATGTTAATACATTGCCCTAAATATCTGGTTGGAATAGTCATTAAACAAAAAAAGATAATAAATCTAGGTTGCTGTTTTCATACTATTCATTAAACCAAATATAAAATAAATCTTCGTTGCAATGTTATAAATGCAATTTATTATGGTTGGTTTCTATGTATCTTTGCCAAACCAACCGTAAAAAGTACCTCAATATTTTCTCACTAAAATGCAGTAAAAGTTTATTTGGAATTTCAACACCTGTATGTTAAAACTGACTCCAGGCATTTCCAACCGTTTTCAAATCATAGAATTTGTGTTAAGGGACAGCTTATATGTTTCAAATTCATTAATATTTGTACCCAAATTATCCTTGCTTTATTCAGTTGAAAATAAAATACATAGGTTTCGCTTAGGATTTTGTTTATTATGTTTAGAATGTTTTGATAACTATGTTAGCTCATTTTGAAATTTACAATTTAGCAGACTTTTCAACTAGTATGAGGCTACAAAGTTGGATATATTTACAATTAAAAATTATGAATTACTGCGGTTTTTTTCATTTACTTTCTCTATATTGTTAAAACTTGTTTCCATACTTTAAATAAAATCATTGATCGGTCTTAACAGATTGCTATAGATTCTTTTTTTAGTGATCAATGCTACCACAGCTCGTATAAACGGTGAAAAGATAAATGTGCAAGCGTTTAGATTTGTATTTTTACTGAATTTTGCCTATCATATATTGGATATGTAGATTTCTCAAGTAGTTTGAAAGCTTTTTGATTTTAATTTTATAAACAGAATTCTGTGTAACGACTTGGATAATAAATTTGAAGAAGGATAATAATGAAGAAATTTGGTCGATAACATGGAAAGTATATAGTGTCTTGGCATCTTTTCCTGCAATTATTTAATCGAGACATTTAAATGGCGTAAAGCGGAGATATTAGATTAAAAACTCATAATGTATACGTCACAAGTCTTAAATTATATTTTGGCCTTAAACTAAGACAGTCACTAAGAATAACTTAAACTTTTTGTAATCAAACGAACTAAAACAAAGATTTATGAGAAATGGTTTTGTTTTGAGTTTTAAGTGTGCTGAAGTCAACGACATTCCGCAAGGTAACATTGGAGAACAAATTTTCAAGCAGATTATTTTTCTCTTTCTTATTTAATTCTTCGGTCTCATTGTTAATATAAAAATATTTATTTATATTTTTCACAGATCATTAATTACCACGAGATTTTAAGATGTCAAAAACATTTCAATGCCTTTTCAAAATAAACGTGTTGGGTGTCAAAACCGATTGAGTAATGTGTTTTGCTTTAAACGGTATTTATAGGAGATTAGTGCGTAGCTTAATTTTTTTTTTCCTTTTTTTTGTAAATTGCTTAAAAAGGAATTTGATTGATCATTGTACTGAGGCAATAAGTAATATTTCAACAATTTACAGAAGAAGTAATATGTATTTACTAAAATAGTAATATGTCTTCTCCTATTCTTTTTCTTAAAAAGAAGAAATAATGCTAAGAAATCTTACTAAAACAGATTTTCTTTCAGAAACAAAGGCGAACCAGATGAAATCTATGGATAACTGCTGACAAGATGACACCATCTGGCCTGTTGATATTCAGTTCGTTGCTGACAAGGACGTTATGTGTCATCGCACCTCAAATACCAGGTAGGAGTTTTTAAGTTCATTTGTTTGCACATATTATTTTTTTATGAACGATAGGTTGCTGAATTAAATGTTTAAAAGTCTTTGCCTTTTACCTGCAATCATAATAAGTCGAAATTTTATTGTATTGTTACAGCTATTTTTACTATAAATACTATATCCGTGAATTCTTTGTTACTGCTTTGATCGACTTTTTCGTACAGGCACTACGTCGATGATAAGAGCTTATTCTGTAACAAATAGTTATTTAGATTTTATCAATCAACCTAACAATAGCCGGTTATAGAAAATTTTTTTCTTTAACACATTCTATTCCGAGATAAAAAGCCATTTCTTGTCTAGACTGTGTCGATCAGCACAGACCGCGGTAACAAAGAACGGGTTAATCATTAATGACGAAAATTGTATTTGGCTACCAACTTTGTGTAACGGAGTCACAAATACAATAAACAATTGTATAAAAGATTCCAAATTTTTTTTGTTTTCAATGTAACAGTATTTATGACGAGACTAAATTTATATTTCGTCTTTTATTATTTTTAAAACTAACTTATTAAGGAAAAAGAAGTTCACTATTCAATTAATCTCGAATTCGTATAAACTCATTCATATTTGGTTTACATATATCTAAAGGATACATAAGTTTGTCTTGTTATAAACCACCAAAGCCCCTTACGAACCCAAAATTCCCATTAAACAGGAACCAAAGCAGTTTAAACCACATTTTCATAATTATTGCTTATCCCTCTATATAAGTGATGTTTAGGAGACGATAAATGTAATCATACTTGGATTGAATATAATATATTATTAAGTTAAGCTTAGACATATATATCCAATCTTTGCGTAAAATCCCTGTGAATACTATCTACCTACTATTCTGTATTGTCGGTTAATAAGTGGTAAATTAAATTATTTTATATTTTAAATAATAATACCAATTATCACTCTATTTGCACATGAATTTATGAGAAATTAAAGAGTTTACGTAACTTGATCTACATAAAAAATGATTTTTTTAGTTTAAATTTACTCAAGAACAAACCTAGAAATGGAATTCTAATGTCGGTTAAATTTTAATATATAATATTTATTACGATATTAATTCATATTTTAGAATCTTTATAAACTTAGTGGCATCTTTGTATTATTTTCATTTCATGGTAGAATACGTTACATTTGATGAACAAGGCTTTTATCAATGCGTCGGAAGCTTCATATTTGACTACTCTCGAACTTCAAGTTATTGATGTTAATAAAATATGAAACGAATGATATAAAAATAAAGGCTTTATTAATATGAGCATAAGTATCGTTATACAGTATCAGAAATTTGATTTAACTCTGCTGATAGAATCATAAAAATGGATTTCTGGCCTATTTCATAAGTGTGAGTTTATTAAATATTGTACGTGATGTTACCTATTTTTCCGATACCGTTTTGAAACCTATAACTTATAGTAGTTTTTTTTTGTGCAAACTAATATATTGCAAATCTTTGAGATAAAATTAAAATCACATTAAATATGTCGCAGTGAAAATAAAATCTTATAATTTAAAATAAAAACAAAGATATTAAATTCTCTAATTAATAATTAGATTATATTTCCATGACCAAAGACAAGGGAGGAAAAATTGAATTAATATTTGTTTTATCCACACCAAATGCTGCAGCATCCAATTTGTTAGTAGAAACAAATTTAACGCAAAACAGACCGTTTGTCTCAAAATGGTTCATCCCCTTCAATATAAGAGCGACTTTAAATTTGCTTACGTTTCCTTTCTGAGCAAATTTAAAAATAAACTGTCTATTTCTGTTTCGTTTTCGCTTGTCATTTTGCAATTTTGTCCAAGTGTTCTTTGTATTTATTCTCTTCCGGATATTAATGTTAGTGCTGACCGTGATAAAATAGATTGGGATGGTAAATTAAATTTTATAACAGTCTGAAAGCTATACAAATAAATAAATATTTTTAAAGAGAGTCCTCATAACACTTCACTGTTTAAACTTGGCCTAATATAATGACAATTTCGACTTTGCTCTAGATTTCAAGACCGGTGACAGAAAAGTCATAAAAACTCCATTCTGGCACGAAGTTTTCACGGAAGTGTACGAAGAGCAAGAAGAAGAAGCAACCACTACGTCAGAACCTCTGCCATTCTTTGAAGATGATGCGTCCACTAATAACGTGACAGCACAAATGGGAAGCAGAGTCCACTTGCATTGTCGTGTCCATGATTTGGGAGAAAAAACGGTAATGATCTCTTAAAGTATTTAATCTATTATTGGCGTGCAGTAAATGATATTAATTTTTCAGATATCCTGGGTTAAACGTCGAGGAGAAGACCTTCATCTACTTTCTTTTGGTCGTCACACATATTCCGCAGATTCAAGATATTCTCTGGCGTTTGAGCATCCTAATGATTGGCGGTTGCTTATTCAGTATGTGAGTGAAAGGGATGAGGGTTACTATGAATGCCAGATATCTACACACCCACCTCTAGTAAGAAGAGTTCACCTCACAGTTGTTGGTAAGTTACGAGTGTGAATAAAAAAAATATTCAAAACATTTTCTTTTTTGGTATTTTTTGTTAAACAAAAATTAGCCAAATATGACGAACGAAATTACTTTTAAAACAACAGAATCTACTTTTTTGTAAATAGCTTAGTTGTTAATTAAATTAAATGAATAAAATAATATATCATGTAGAATGCAATTAAAGCATAGAATATATTTAATGGAATGTAACATAGTTAACAATTAATGTATAAAAACTAATAAGGAGCTAAAAAGTCCATAATAAATGTAACTATTCTAATTCTAATGATTCTTCCAAAAGTGGGAATAAAGATTTTGGGTTAGGATGCCATTTAGTAACCTGTTTTATAAGCGATGCAAACGAGTACATTTTATTTAAAAGAGTTTAATATTATTGTAAACTTTAAATTCTAGTTTAAATAAAACATTTAGCTAGTTATAGTAAATTATATTGTACAAGCTAGTTCGTTAACTAAGTTAATAAGATATTTCAATTTCCAATAATGTCAGCTGTAAAATTGATGGAATCATAATTATTTCTCTAATAAATATTAATTATTTTATAAGACATATCATACAGAAACAAAATAACACATTTTTAATATATATA